>JAURVB010009976.1:0-176122 GCA_033002965.1 Piper betle | reverse complement strand
GTAGTATAAAGTTAAAAGTTGATGTTAGTCGGGTTCGAACCCATAATTTTATACTGTAAAAGGTACCATTATTTTTTTAAGCAATAATTGAAGTTAGCGAGATTAGAACTTTGCATGTATAAGCTATTTTTAATGTACTTCTTAGATTTTTTTAATATTTTGATTAGGTGATTCTCTTACTTTTAATCTCAGGCTAGTATTGAGTTTCTCTTTTATTAATAAGAATAAATTATATTGACAAATATTAATGTAACCTCTTTTTATAAAAGTGACTATTTAAAAAGCTTTATTTATTTATTTCAAATTTTATTTGTGCCAACCAAACAAGCATTAGAGATCTTTAATCATTAATCTATATATAATAAAAGAACATTTTTTTACAAGTATCATTAGCAAATGACATAATAAGATTGGTTTAAATAATAATAAAATCTATAAAAGACATGTAATCTTATCTAATCTTTTAGAATCTTTTCCAAATCCAATTAAGATATTTTGTAATCTTTATAAAATAAAATTTAATCTTACCTAATCTTTTCCAAACCCAATTAATTAATATTTTTATTTTCAGAATTATGTAATCATATAATTTACAAACATGTGATAAAGATGGAAAAAATTAATCTTTTAGATTTTTATATAACCTTATTAATATTACTATTTTTAAAATTTTAATTAATTAAATTAGAAATGATGATAAAGATTTAAAAAATGGAAATATTTAATTAAATGTATTACAAACATGATCTAATTCTTATTAATAAGATTATTTTCGGGATTATTTTATTAATTAAATTGAAAACATGATCACGATGGAAAATCTTGACAAACAAGCAAATGGTTTAATATCATTGGTTGATGTCATAAGAAAATCTTTAACAAATAATTCCAAATCTTACAAATATACATGTCAATTGATTATGAAAAATAATTATAAAATATTCTGGTGTTGATGAACAGGATCTTGAACTTGGAGGCTTTTAGAGTAGAATTTGAACGTTTATGCGGATCTAGGATGGCCCGAGTTGGTTGAAGGCTGACTAGCCCTACCCATGTGAACACGTCTTTGGCCACCTGAACTAACTAGGCCAAGAGAACCTTTAAATATATTAGAAATATGATAAAGATAGATAATAAGAGTTGATAAACATGTATTTATTATTATTATTGTAATTTTTCAGTCAATGAAATTAAAAATATGATAAAAATCTTATCTTTTAGCATTTTTTAAACTCTTATCTAGTATTATTGTTTTAAAGCTATTTACTAAAATTTTATAAATAGTAAAATATGTGTGCATATATCAACTCCCATATTCTTCAAATATGTACATCGGATTTGAAATTGAATTAATTAATTTTTTCTAAAAATAATGAAATTTGTTTTGCTAAATGCCTTTGAACTGAAGTAAGTGTATTGACTCGGCCCAATGTGCAACATAATGGGTTAAGTCATCTTCTTCAAAAGTGGTTAACTAAGTTAAAGACGTATAGTTCATTATCACTTATAAAAATGATCTTACCTAGTTAGGTATTAGATGTGAGACTAAGTTGAGAGATTTCACAATCTACCTACCTTAGGAAATTTTGTCTTTGAAATTCCTACACTTGACCTATTACTAACTCTAGTCTACGACCTTCTTTGGCCCGTAATTGACAACCTAGTCAACGTCCGTAGTCTAACCCACCATCTAATACGAAATCAGAAGGCTCTAATACCACTTATAACAACCCAGTCCAAAGTGTAAACTGATTGGCTATGTCATCTTTTCAAAAGTGGTTAGCCAAGTTACAGATCTATAGTCAATTCCCACTTATAAACGAGACCGGGTTGTAAGACCAGGATTATGCGACTTTGCTTTTGGGGCCGAGCCTTTCCCTCTCTCTTGTCTCCCCTTCTCTGTTGCGAAACTACGTGATCTGTTGAGTACTACTCTCCCTGTTTTGGCCCGCCGCCACCTCTGGGCTAATCCAGGAGTTGCCCATTGGAACACCTTCCATCAAGAGAAGCATCACCAGAACAACTACCACCTTTGTGATTCCCATGATGTTGTCTACCCAACAAATATGATAATGTATACTTGATGGATTGAATGGTCATAAGAATAAAGTTTATAAGTTAGCTTGAAGTAAGACTCTGGACTTCACTTATGTGGAGAATAACTTGAAGCTGAGCAGTACATTTTCAAGGTGCATTAAACTTCATTTGAGCGTTCATTATCTTCCTAATTTGGATAGTGATTTTTTACCATTGACAAGGAATATTTTAATGTTAGCAGCGTATATTAATGAGAAAAATTAATAGTCAAATCTTTTTAGGAGAAAATAATTCACACAAGGCTTGGTCGCCTGCGTAGCTTATTCAAGCTTGAGAGGAGTCAAGGAGTGCCCAATGTATGGTAGAAATGTCGAGTTGAGAAAAGAGAGCGGCATGCACCACGTTTCGTGAACTTAGAAAATATGTAAATTAATGGCGACAACTTCGGCCTCTACCAACAAATCAACGTCAACCCCAACAAGTCATCAAAGACTTTAGACGTGCATCTTTTGCGTGCCGGGGCACCGGAAGAAATTAGTGCTAGCAGGTCTTAATACGGTCTTCATTAGTACATGTTACGAGGTCCAGACGGGTTTGAGCTTACAAAAACGTTTCAATTTACGCACTTACATTTGATTGATTAGATTTTTTATTTTTCGGAGTAAGTTTAGATTCTTAATTATGGCTTTGGTTTTTTTAAAATTTCACACCAATCACTATCCAATCATATATTTCATTTGTTTTCTTGACGCTGCAATGTGGGAAGAAGAGGAAGGCGCCAATAGGAAAGCAAGCGGAGAATATAACACCTAATTGCATTAACATTGACATGTTGTTCAATATCAATTATATAATATCGTCTGCATATGCTCATTACACTATCCACATGAACAGAGAACAATTTATATTTCAGATATATGAAGACAACACCATAGATTTGTTAGGATGTAAGACACGAGAAATGTAACTATCGTCCAGGCACACATGTAACTAGTATCATGGATGAGAGGTGCTCACAAGCTCGTCAATTACCGGCCTGGTCGCGCTCTTCAGCGTTCATTTACCGGGGAGCGAAAGGCCGTGCGTAGGAGGAACTGGTCGTCCTCTAGCCGGGTGCTGTGTTTGATCACTACAGACTCCGCAACAATTCTATCCTTGAGCTTCCCCATCACCTCAAGAGCTAATACATGAGTTGCAAATGGGAACAGCCCCCATCAAAAGAATCAGCATCACAACCATCACCACCACCACCACCACCTTAGTCCTCAGATTTCTTTGGCAATTGAATTGGAGAACCACAATATAAGTTGAGTCTTGCTACCTTAAAATTAGGATGGTTGCTTGTCCAAGAGTTGTTTATATCTAAAGTGACCATTCTAAGAATCCTCAGGTATTAAACAATTAAAAGGATTAATAGCTTGTTACTAAGAAAGGATCGAGTTATAGGTAAAGACAAACATTTGGTGATTATCATGCCTATTAAATAAGTAATTTGAAGTAAGCTATTTGTTACCCACCAGACTTGACAAATTTATATAAGTTAAACAAAGATCACATCATATCCCGCACTTTGATAGAAGATTTAAGCAAAACACAATAGAAATTGCATAATATGCAACAGAATAAATCGAAAATGTTCTCACATGTTAATTCTATTCACAATCCGAAGAAGAATTAGGATCACAACCTCATCACCAGAGCCAAGCACCGTAAGCTCTTCTTTCTTTTCATAAAAATGACCTAATAGAACATACTTATCTTAACAGATATAATTTTAATTAGGATTATTTACATAATTTTATTAATAATAAATAACCTAACTAAATTGAAATTCTCCCCAAATACTCAACGTTTAATTAAAATAGAACGTCCAATAGATAAAAGGAATGTTCTATGTGATCACGAGACATATATACATACAATAGCATGTATGTTGGTCATCAGGTGTTAATATATAAATCAGTGGTTAATTGATTTAGACTCAACCTTGGGGTCTTCAAAGTACAGTATTGATCAGCCCCTACTTTCTTAAAAAGATCATTCTTAAAAAGATCATCAACGTACAAGGCTCAACTTCTAACCTAAGCGGGTTTAATATTTTCAAATGACACTCCATCAACGCGACAACTAGGGCTGTAATTTAAGTGAGCCCGTTCGTGAGCATTTGACGTTCGGCTTAGCTCAACTCGAAACTCGACATTTAAATTATCGATCACAAACATGAATCCTACGAGTTAAGATTGAATAAGGCAGTGTTTGATTTGACTCGACTCGATTATAACTCGAAGTAGACTCGTAACTCCACTTGATACCTACTCAAAATACATTTAAAATTATAAATTAATATTATTATTGACTAGGTACTAAATGTTAATTTTATATTAAATCTAGGTCGTCATTATAATCAAACAAACAAAATTAAAATTTAAGATAGAAACATTATCTGCCTCAGGCTAAGCCTGGTTATGACAATCTTTATATATATATATATATATATATATATATATATATATATATATATATAACTAATTATATTTATTTATATACAATAAAATACCATGCTCACCACATTTTTTTATTAAATATATCTTCCATGCTAATTGAGTGAGTGAGCCAACAAATGAGTTACTTTTAACTTTATAATCAAACTAATTTCCACTAATTAAGTGAATCAGCTTGTGCAACTTTATAATCGAATCAATTTCAAACTTCCGAACAAGCTAGACAAATTTAAACAAAGTAAGTATACTCAAGCTCAAGTCGAACTCGAACATAAGAAATGTTCGAGTTCGAGTCTAGTTCAAACAAACTTTGAATTATTTGAGTCGAGTTCAAACACAAGTTAAGCTCGGCTCGCTCGTTCATTTAGCAGCCCTACCAATAATCATTAGCTTTTTGTTAAAGAAAACCCATACAGATAAATGTTAACATCTATTGGATATATCTTACTACCCCAAATCAGATAAAGAGCAGACACAATGGTGTGAGGAGAGAAAGCTCCATAGATGGCCTGCTGTAACTCCTACCTTAAAGCTAGACCAACCAACAAGATAAGCATAAAAAAATACCAGTAACTCAAGGTAAGAAGGCGACGATGCATTGATGCATATGTTAAGACTTTGCCGCTAAAAATACGTCGAGAGAAACTTCTCCACGAGCTGAACTTAGCGTGTTTGGCGAATACAATTTTATAAGGGGATGAAAAGAAAATCATCAGATGACCAATCTAGAGATTTAATGATATCACCTGCGAAATTTCAATTTAAATTGTTAAGACAAACGCAGAATTAGTTAATTTTAATTGATCAATAAAACTTACATTAATAGAAGGGCACAAAAAAGCGTATATATATGTGCCAGAATAAGAATACATAGATCAAACAAATGTGTCCATGTGCGACCATCTTCCAATGTACATGTTGAACTAAACGGCTGCCTTTACAGACAATTAAAAATTAAGACATTGAATACACATTGACAAATCACAAACATTTATAATACTCAGCCACAACCAATCCTCCAACCTTCATAAGCAAATTTAAAGGTTCAAAAAATTTTCTAACAAGCACTGTTACCCACAACAGTTTCTTCACCCATCAAAAGGTTCAAAAAAATGTTACCATAGAGGGAGATAGACCAGTTCAGACACGAACAAGATGAACTTAAGAAAAATAAATTTAGGACTTGAGCTCTAACTCCCCTCAATGATATCCTTGAGGGATTTGGCACCATCCATGTATGCTCACTACATATCAGGAACTTAATTCAGGAGGAAGCCAAATCTCTATATAATGTAGCAAGAATAGCATGGAACACTAGAAAGATGAAAATCTAAAACAAAGCATGGTCACTGGCTGCACAACAACAAGGTCAGCTCAAATACTTGCGATATATATCTGCTCACTGGCTCAGATAAATAGAAAGCCACAATGAGCTTAAACTCCAGTAACCTCACCACTCATTATATTAAAGCTTGAAATCTCGGAGGAAAGGAGGTGATTATTAGCTCAAACTCTTGGGATCTTAACCATACCGAACCATGAAATGAATACAGCTGTATAGAATGATAATGACGATGGATGACAGTATACTACCAATGAAAGCAGGTCCTCAGCCTTTCAATGCTCTCAAGGTATATCCTTCCACGAGGATTACGATTATGGACTCTCTTTACACTTGCCATGCGCATGTATTGTCTGCATCCCTAGCTCTCCCATGACGTAGTGCTGAGACGAGAAGAAATAATACGCAAAAAACGTTGTACTACAAATGACAGAGAGGATACGATAGAAAACACCCTTTTCTTAACTAGTTGCTGGAATCAATATTCAAGCCCAAAGATTGGAAAAAAAAGAAAGATGACATCTTATATTCGTTAGAATATAGAAGGTATTGTGGGAAAATATCATGCATCTTAATGACTAGCGGATATACAGAGGTGATGATGGGTTTGTATATCTCAAACAAGTTTAAATCTAAAATAAACAAAAATATAAGCATAAAAGGCCATGACATCACAATAATAAATAGATTTATAAAGGGTAAAAGAAGAGGAGACACATACATATGCCTACGTAAATGAGGTGATCCGACAGATCGCACTGTAACGTTTCATAAATAAATAAAAAATTGAATAATATATATATATATATATATGATAAAATATAAATAAAATAAAAAATTTATTCGGTAACAAAATAGATAAGAGCCACCGCGCTTATAAGTGAAGATTTGAACAACCGGAGAAAATCTAATTTCTACAGTAATTTTATATTTTTTCTCTATTTTATTGAAGAGAAGATATAATGTTTATAATCTTTTTTATTATTATCTCAAAGTACTTGTCAAGAAAAATATTTAATTAAATTAAAATTAATCGTTTATTTAATTTAGTGAGTCCATCCCGACAGACGTCTCCACCAAAAAAATAAGCCAACACGTATATATAAAAAAATCTATGATCACAAACAAACTGATATAGATGAGATAAAGGAATTAGGACCATAAATGAAGGAGAGAAGTGACAATATGACACAATATCTGATGATAGTAATTCAGCTCTATGTAATTACCTTCTTCTTTGAGAATCTCTGATCAGCGTACAATGAGCAAGACGATCGCTGTGAGCAAGATCTCAAAAGATTATCATATGGGTTTTGCAAAGAGAAGCCAACAGAGATCAGTTGGCAGTATGCCCACCTCCATTTTTGTAGCCAAAACAGACTGATACCCCTTTGGAGGTGGACAGAATGCCAATAACATCTGTAAGAAACCCTTTGGCAAACCCAAAGGATGAAACAAACACCCAGAGAAAAAGATCACAGATCTTTTAACCCCCCGAGCGACATGAGGCGAACGAAACAAAGGCAAGGGATAGAGCTTCACGAAAACAAATATATATAGTCATATGTCGTCTACAGAAGTCATGGAGGCATCATCCTCAAGACGGATGAGTGACAGACCTCCTCGTTAATGATGCAGAAGACGTGTATGCACCTCTTTGCCTTCCACTCCATCCCATTCATTCAAACCCTTCGCCGATTTCTTCCCCTCGGTTATTGTGAAGCAAACAAACATCCTCTGTCTAGTCAGTGGTCACCACACACCGCAAAGAGGGGTATATCTGAAGAGGCACGTCTAACAGGCAGGGTAGGTTGGCCGCACCCAGCTTTCCCAATCCTATAATCAAGTTCTAAAAGTAACCAAGTAACTGCCCCCTCGTTTGAGCAGATAGTGAGCAATAAACAGTTGGCAGGGTAGATTTAGCAACACAGTAGTTACCCTCATTCATTGTCTTATTCATTTAGTAACAGTTTACAACAATTGTCATAGTCTCGTAGACACCTAACCAACACTATACAAAACAATCATTACAACAGCCAGAAGAAGTGGGTCAAAAACTCTTGAAACGAGTTGCTGGTCTAGTGAACAGTGATAATATATGGGGAGGTAAAGTGCGGAAAGAGCTAACCTGGTAGTAAATACGAGAAAAAGAGTATCTTTCTTGGGTGGTCAAATGGTGAAAAAGGTTGGCAGAAAGCTAGAGTGGTGCAGGGATATAATTCCCTCGGTTTGTCGACTGAGAGGTCACATTGACTGCTGGCTCCACCAAGTGTTGAAGTGAGTAAATACCCATTCATCTCCCAACCTGGCTCTGCCTTGCTGCATTTACACATTGCAAGCTGGCTTACTCGAACTCATCCATGGATGTTGATCAACACTATACACTGCATTGGAAAAGCGCGGCATGTTATGATCATTTTCTATCTTTCCTCTTCTGAAAAATCATGTTATGCAATATATTAAACTATATTAGTTTGATTAGTCCCCTTCAAAAAAAATTTTCGTGCAAGTGTAATCCATGTGGATAATTTAAATCAGTCATTAATGTTACTTATTGCTGTGATGAAAATGTTTACGCTTACAACTTTCTTACATAAACTTAGCATGTCATCCTTTCAAAGATAGGTAGCGAAAGTCTTCTTTGCCTTTAATAATAAAACAATTAATACTGAAAATTTTATTTTTGTTAAACCAATGTAACTGACCGAGTGTTTTGTGTGTCGGTCAGCTTACCGATTAAATAACATATAGATCGATCCCTTCCGTGGATTGATATGTGTTACAAAATTAGTCGGACTTTGTTTAGTGGCATGGTTATTTTATATACCCAAAGCGTCTATGTTATGTTTGAGCCAAGTCTTATTTTTGTTTGAGGCTTTTCTTGTTTGGTCTATTTGCGTTTAGTTTGTTTTTGTTTCCGATTTTGTTGTTTTTGGTTTTGTTGCGAAGGAAATCTTGAAAGTCCAAACTTTGTTATATTTTTAAAATCTTTTATTAGTTTTGTTTGCCTAAAAAAAAATTTTAGAAACCCTCAAGCATGTCCATGTTTCACAAAAAAAAAAAAAAGTGGCTAGCACCCCGGCGTAGGGGCCCAGCTACCGTGTGCAAATTTTAAAAAAAATGAAGGGGCCCAATCCCCCCTTTCTTCGTAATTCCTCCCTTTTCCTTCCCACCATCTCTACCCATCCCAAACCGATTCAATCACTTCAAACTACAAGATTTTGGACTAGAGGTTCCTTCCCTTTCTCTTCTTATTTTTTCCCTTTTGGATGTATATATTAATTTGTCTCATTGGGAGGCTTAATTGCTGAAATTGATTCGTTTTTATGCTTCTTTGTATTTATTTCAAGCTTTTTTGGTTAGTTTCATTTTTAAATATTAGATTAAAAAGCCCTTTTGTACATGTCATGACCTAGCCTAAAGTTTGAATTTTTATGTATGAATTGAGGTTAATCTTGCTTTTGGTTGTTGTTAATAGTTTGTTTGTGATGATTAAATATCTTAATGTTATCATCAATCATGAGTTTGAAAGAATTTGTATTTAGATACGTGTAAGAGCCAAATTCATCTTTTTTGAATTGAATCCGAATTTGACCTAATTAATTTGGGTATTTAGAAATTTTATGTAAGTGTTTGGGACATGTTTCTAAGTTAGATTAGTAGTTAACTTTAGCTTTTGGGGGCTGTTTTGATTTAATCTTATCAATTTGGGTGTTTAGGTGAAAGTTTACCAAAAATTTAAAATCAAGAAGAAGAAGTTTGTTTTTGGTGTTTTGAAACTTAGCTGTTGAAGTTTAAATCACCTAACCTAAGTTACTAATGACCTTAAGGAGCTTCATAAACTTAAATTAAAAGTTAAAATAAGTTTTAGATCATTTTAGAGTTTAGGCTAATTTTAATTCCCAATTTAAATTTTTTAAATTGACACCTATAAGTCAATTTAGAAACTAGTGTCTATATCTAGATTAGTTTTAATTAACCATGGGATGGATTAGGATAAATCATGAAATATATTAGGACTTGTCTAATTAGCTAACTAACCCTTAACTAAAATTGCGAAAGAATAAATTGTGATGCAATTGTGTATGAGGATATTAACTTGCTCTGTGATAATTTTCAGCCTTACTTAATCATAAATATATTCTCATGTAATATTTAAGTCTTGCTTAAGAGTTAATTTTGGATGGATTAATTAGCCCTCCTATGCATGAATTTTGTATATTGGTTTTGCTTTGTGTAATATTTCTTGCCTTGTTGTGTTATGGGTTGGGAATACATATAGTTTTTGCATACTAAGTTATTACATATCATCACAAGCATGCATGCATTTATGATTATGATAGTCTTAGTGTTTTTTTCATTAGGTGTGCGGTGGAGCTTGCCAGTAGTTGTGTCATATAGGCTCTCCAAATCACGTCCGTTAAGACTTCATTAAGGAAAAGCTTTTATTAGGTTTGAAGACCCATGAACATGCATGATGTTGAGATTTTTTACAAAATTTTACTTAATTAAACTTAAGCATCTTTATTTTGATTGTATTTAACAAATTATGACGTGAGCAATAATAGTATGAAAACTTGAATTTAGAAAATTATGACATAAAATATCTTATTCAATTTATAAAATTATTTAATCATGAGAGTCGAAATTTACTCTATTAAAGTCTAAGACCTTATAGCTGACAAGTTAACTAATTAAATTTGGTAAGGTACTGATGACATGAGAAAACTTGAATGGATATTTTTAAAAAAAATTCTCATCCCCCATTCATAAATGGATTATAAATTATAAGTAACAAAGTACATCATGTTTCAATATGATTCGGTCATGCAACTAAAACGTTACAGCTTGATCTTATAATTAATTTACATTTTATAACCAACCCAAAGACATAATTTAATGTGCTTATATTTCTTGAACCAGAGATAAAAGTGGAGTACACTCACCATTGTTTTTTTAAAAAAATTATTATTATAAAAAAATCATGGGATTCTAACTCGACTCGGTAATTGTGGAGTGACTGAAGTCAATGGAGAGTTTGAACATGGAAGAAAGTGGTGAAATGAAGTCAACTTAAAGAAAATTTTGAGTCACAAATAAATTTTAAAACATTACTAATTATCACTATGAGCCACTTGAATTTTGATTTATAATGAAAAAACTTAATAATTTTTGAAGTCAATGTGATATTTTTTAAAACTATGGCTTGGTGTAAAGATTCAGCCCAATTCTAATATTGTGGGTTTATGTCACCTCTTTAAAATAATTAATTAAAATTAAAAATTTATATCATCCCCACTTATAATATACTAGATCTTACTTAGTAAATATTGGACGTGAGATTAAGCTTAGGTTATCTACTTTAGAAAATTTCGTTCTTAAAATTTCAATATTCGGCCGGTGGTTTGTGGCCTAGCCCCACATCGATTAATCAAACTCGCTACCTAATACAATTTCGGATCGACTTTAATACCATCTTAGTTTAAGTGTAATATGATGGGCTTAAATTTATCTTTTCAAAATAGTTAATTCAAGTTGAAGATTTATAAACTATTTTTATTAATATATTAAATCTTATCTCAATAGTTACCTATTTTATATTATACGTGAGATTAAATTTAAGGTTATCACACTTCTACATGAATAGGACTTGGGCCTTAGGAGTTAGTTGTGTTAGTTATCAACTCTTAAATTTTTCAATGGAAATCTAAGTATTTTTACCAAAGTGATTGAGATTAAAGTTAAGATCCAGGATGATAAAAGTTAAGATTTATCCCTCACATGGTTAATCTTTTGTTGATAATCATTATTGTTAAGCCAACATATATCTAGCTAGCCGCATTAGTATATGCTGACAATGATACTTAACAATTTTTCTTGATCTTCGAATCAGTTTTTTGACAAATCATACTCAAATTTTCTTGGTGTTCTAGGCTGATTAGGTGTATATCCTTGCTATTATTTCAAATTTTCACCGTCTCCACTTATAAATTCAAACAAGTGAAAATTAAGATCAAGATAAGGTACAAGATTAGTAGGAGTTTTTATCAAAAACATGAAGTGAAGTTGAAGAAAGTTCTTAGAGTCAGTAAAAAGTTTTAAAACTATGGCTAGAAGATGATCAACAAGAGAGTCAGCTGTTGTGTCAGTTAGCAATTTTAATTTTTTCATTGGAAATTAAGCTCTTTTTTTCTTAAGCATTGGAAATCATGTTAAGATTTCTAATCTAAGATGGTCATTGCACTGACCAATATATTCATGGTATAGTGATCCCTCCTCACATGGTTCATTTTCCTTTCTTATACAATCATACTTGGATATATTTAGGCTAAAACATCTAGCTAACCATTTTTTACATTAGGCTCCGTTTAGTTAGCATGAAAAAATATATAAATAATATCAAATTTTTAAATAGTCAACTTACCAAAATTAGTATATATATAATATATTTTTTAAAATTAATATTTTCACAATATGTCTTATTTTGAAACTAATCATGATTAATTTATTTACTCTTCAATGAGTTTAAAAGTTTTTTTTCTTATCTTAATAAATAAGCAAAATTGGGACATTTTTTACTCATTAGAGAGCACATGGGTTGGGCCACATAAGACAATTATAATTAGTCTCTGCTTTCTCAAATATAATCATACTTAATTTGTATACAAAACAATAAATTTAATAATATTTTTTATAAAAACATATATTATATATATATAGTTACTTTTGGTAAGGTTGTCTGCTTAAAAATTTTTATGTCATTTAAAATAATTTCATACCAACCAAACATACCCTTAGTATCCGTTGACAATGATACTTAGACTTTTTTCTTGATTAATTTTTAACAAATCATCCTAAAGTTTAATTTTTCTTGATGTTTAGGGTCTGGTCAGGTTGATAATTGTCATAATTTTATGAAACTAAATTCAAACAAGGACGAAAAATTAAGATAAGTGAATATACATGATTAATTAGACGTAATTGTTCTTTCTCCCCTAGCCATGCTGGGCCAAAGACTCAAATATACGTACATTGTACTCTTCATGGCATAGCAGGGTTTTTTTCGCTAAAAAGGTGTCAAATCGATCGCTTTATATATATGATTCCAGCTTGTGCAAAACTCATGCTAATTGCATGGATGATGAATAAGTAATGAGACATATTTATGTACGTCACTAGCTAGACATAAACGGGGCCCTTTTTCATGCACAAATATAAGATCAAGAGCATGCATAATGACTCGCCTAGTTTTCCAATGTTTCTTCCAACCATTATTTTCACCCGTCCCATATGTCGCCTTCACTTATGCATCTAGCTGTCTATACGCATGTAACAAGAGAAAGATAAAGAGATCGATCTCATCTCATCACATGAGTTTTTTCTTAATTGACAAAACAGGCGCAGGGGTAGCTAACGAGTTAGCATCGGCCTCCACAATCAAAAAGGAAAAAATAACTCATGGCATCGTATAGACGCATTTAACGACGCAAATACTAAAAGAAATATTACTACGTATAGTTCATGCACGTATTCGACGTAGTTCTCTACAATCCACTTGTGTGCTAATATATATAATCAATAACGAGAAATGCGAAGAAATTAGGTCGTCACGCACCATCTTTTAAACACAAAATTACACCAACGGGCAGGCAAATATCAGGACAAAGAGAAGACCAGTAGCTGAGGGACAGAGAGAGAGAGAAAGAAGGCATGAAATGACTGGTTGTAGCAGCTGCATCACATGATGGGAATGATGAGAAGCTCGACACTAGTTGATGTTTTTTTCTCATTTTCGAGGTGACACTAGTTGATGGTTTTGTTGGTGAGTGAAAAACCCTAGGGTTTGTGAGTTACAGAGAAGTGAGTAGGGCTATGGCTGTTTAACTAGTTTCAACGAAGAAATGATGGCGATGAAGAGCCCGCTCACGGTTGCATGTGAAAACAGCTCCCTTGCCTTACGGTTCTTACTTCTATGAGATGGGATGAGCAGCTTATAGGAAATTTTTTGCCATTCGGGCTTTGTTTGAATCTTAGCTCGACTAGGGATATTCTCTGCCTAAAAATGGCCGGTAATTAGAGCTGATAAAAAATAACCCACTTATCAGACCCAAAATATCCCCAGTGTGCTCCAAGGGCAATCTTAAAGCCCTTATGTCGTGTATTTTTTTATTTTTGTAAATGTCATAACATCTAACGCATGCATGTTTATCACTTGAAGCTTTGTAATGTATGGCATATTGGTATATAGCAAAGGTAGCCTTGAAGATATGTTGGGAAAAACAAATGGTTCCAAAGCACTGAAATAGGACGGCTCAACTCGAGTCCTGATACATTTAAAAGTTATTAATAATTTTGTATTAATAACATATGAAAATAATTATACAAATCAGACGTATCTGTCCATTTAGTTTTTTTAAAATAAAAATATGATTATCTGTTTAGAATATACAATTGAATTTGAAATAAACAAAATTAACAAAAAAGAATCATTTTGTAGATAATTTACTATATTGCTAAGAATCAGTCAGCAGCTATCAATTATAATTTATATTCATCCACTAGGTTTATTTAGTTTAGAAATCTTATTTTGAGTACATACTATAATTTCTTATCTTACTCATCAATTTCAACTTTTTATTTAATATCTGAAAATTTAATTATGATCTATTTACAATTTATGGCTGTGGCTCAAAGTAAATGAGAAAAGTTGATAACAATTTTGGTTACAAAATAAAGAGGCAGGTGGTGCAGTAGGTTGCCGTTGTTTACAGAGGAAAAAGGTTCTGAACCTTTTCCAATGCAGCTTGAGCTTTAACCCTCGGCATGTCATGAATCATGGTGTTGTTAGGCCTCGTGAATTAACAATCTGTTACTTTGCAAAAGCTTGGAAAAACGATGTTTGCAATATTATTCCATGACAATGAATAGCGACCAAATTGGAAAGAGCAAGCATATGCGTTGCGATCATTTTTCGCACGCTGAAAAACCAACGGTTTTAAAGTTTTTGAGGTTGGGACTTACAAACCGACTTGGGTCAAATTCTTCGTGTGTATATTTTTTTTTACGAAGATTCTTGTTTTGTATTGACGATACCTGGGCATGCAGGCGCCTGTTATCATTATCTCGGTATCTTAACATAGCAGAGCATATTATCTCATGTTTAATTTTCACTATCCCATCAAAAGATATTGCATCATCCAGATTTCAAATCACCCACAAAGCAAAAACCATCACCCAGCCAGGTGGAGATATCGGCCGCATAATGTGAGTTTCTGAGACGTTGCTGGCTTGGCAATTTGACAGTTATTTTAATACATAGTAGCGGACTCATCAGATTGTAAGTGCCACCATTGTAGTGTTGCCAATCCACTAACTATTCCAAAAGAGATTGATCAGGGACGGCGGTGGAGGGAACACCAAGTAATAGAGAGGACCCATCTCCCAGTTCAAACAAAATATCGGCAGTTGAAGTTTCGGTTTACAAAAATGATCAGGGGCATATACATACATGTATTGCAACGCATGATAAAACTTCAGAAGATGTTGGAGAGTATCATATACTCGCGCGCTTGAAACATGTCCGCGGAGATGCATCACAATTTTGATACTTCGGATGTTCTTGCTGATGTGGTGGGCATGGAGCTGCCAACCACTAATCTTCAGGGTGAATGATAAACTACAAAAATTGAGCAGGACGGGACTATTCAATAAAGCCGGATGCATCAATGAGTTCTGGAAACTTAAGTTCTCCATCATAAACCTGTAAGAAACATGACATGTTTGGCGGGTGACTTCTGAAAAAAGAAAAGAAGAAGACATTGATACGATGATTGATTCAAACAATAATCGGGCCGCTCATTCAAAAATGTATATTTTAGCTTCCCCTTAATCACCCGCGTTGGAAACCCTCAATTTTCGCAATTTCGCATTCGTTGGCAATTTTTCTTCCTTTACCAACTCCATCTGGAAAGCACTGAACATAGTCTAAAATCTTTGCTGCTTCTCTACCAAACATCTGCAGAAGAATGCCAATCTTGAAACTTTTGTTCCACAACTCTTAACCAACTGGCGGCAAGGTTGGATGCCAAAATGTACCTCTTTCTGTTCCAAACAGTGAGAACACCAAAATGCCCCATACATTTTAGATCCTATTGAACGTAGGTGATTTGCCAGTGAAATAGAAAACGGGGTTGACTGATTTGTTATCTCAGATTCGAAGGACAGTAAATCAACCGTGACTGGGTTGGAAAAATTTTTATCAAGCAAAACAGATGTACCTTATCAATTCTAAGAGGTATCTAAGAACAACCTTAATTTGAAAGTGAACAACAATGATACTAGAACAGAGAGCTAAGGAAGCTAATCAAATGATGATTTTTCTTAGCTTATAGTCCTAACAGCAAAACTTTCGATGGAGTTATTTAAGGGCACACCTGACGATGCATCTCATAATATGTGTTCGCCTAGAAATTGTGTAATAATTTAACCAAAGTATGAGGGCTGAGGCAGACTAAGAATATCTAAGAGATTAATATAGTGCTGCATACCCACATCTATAAAACCACAAGAAGTCTTAATTGATCCAACTACATAAGCATAATGTATATTATCACTATTTATATAACAGGAGGGATTTGTCTACATTATTTATCTTTTAAAAAAATATAAACATGCAGATCAGTGAAGCAATCCTTTATATACAAATATCTAAATATGCAAAAAACTGGATTGATTAACCACATTGCAAAAAGTTCCAGCCATTTGGAAAGACGAACCATTTAATGTTTAGGATAACAACGTACATGCTTCGAAGAGAAGAAACAAAAGTAAACATTATCATAAGCAAGCACCCAATAAGGTACGGATGATACAGAAGAAACAATGCTGCTGCTAACTAAGGAATTACTTTACAGAAGTGAATCATTAAGAAAATAAAAGGAAAGCTTATTTTTTATCGGATTGAGCTGTACTGTATGTGTTACTCAAAGCAGCCACTACTATGGCGGCAATTGTCAACTGAATACCAATATTTTCAATCAGACCTTCCCAACCATAGTCCTAAGGTGAAAAAACAATTAAACAACTGAAATTTTCATCAAGAAGTTTGCTTGTAACTCTGAAAAATATAATTTACAATGACAAAAAACCAAAAGATAATATTAATACCTTCAGGTTGATAAAGAACAAGGTGAAAGAGAGAAGAGCAGGTGGTTCCAGAAAACTTTGTACTGAGGAGATACAAGAAATAGCCACTTGCTGTTGCCATAGCTGTGATGGTTCCAAGCAAAATGAGGCGGCCATCAGATTCACTTAATCCAAAAGGCTTTTTTACTCCAGAAAGTTGTAAGCTAA
Source organism: Piper betle (assembly GCA_033002965.1). Lineage (NCBI taxonomy): Eukaryota > Viridiplantae > Streptophyta > Magnoliopsida > Piperales > Piperaceae > Piper > Piper betle. The sequence continues at coordinate 158,890 of JAURVB010009976.1, read as the reverse complement.
GAGTTGTAACCAATCCATATCCAAGTAATCCAATTGAAGGAAGAGGTACACCTGACAAATGCAAAATGATTAACAATGAAATCCTCCCTCATATATACAACCTGCATCATACATAATACATAAGTCAAAAGACATTCATGTATTGAAAGCTTAAACAATACCTCATAATGGTGAAGCATTTAAACATCAAAATTTGTGTAACACGAAAATTACAAAAACTGTTGCTAAAATCACCCGTAGAACATACATTTTTAGGAAAATGAGTTGGAATCCTGTGTAAATTAATAAAAAAAAACCAAGAAAACCAAACCCCGAAATCCTTGAAATATGCACACTTGGGTATCATTCACTCACACTGGCATTCAGCAAATCAAGCAATCGAACGCAGAAGTCTAATATGTGTCAACAACTGCTGAAAATTATTGTTTATGTTTTGGCAGATGATACAATACCCAGGACAAAAAATCTAAATTTCCTGATACCAGTTTTGCAATCAAAGACCAGCCTCTTGAGAATTACAGCATTAACAAATTACAGCAAGTACAACATCACTAAACGGCTTGAACTCATCAGACATGACAACCAATTAAACCAAAAACAAAGAAGAGCGGCAACATGACATACAGACAAACAGAATATGCATGCAAATCCAAATCGACGAAACATTTAAACTAAGCACCATAAGAAACCAAACATCAACTGACAAAGCTACGTAGAAAAAACACAAGCACATACCAAAAACAACAGCATACTCACTGTTCAAGATGTCACTGCAACTGCCTCCGCCAACCGGGCAAAAAGCAGCAGCATTGGTGAGGCTAAGGTAAGTCAAGTAGTAGCCAGTCTCCGCCAATCCCAGCGCCCCAAGCCCGGCACTCCAAGTGAATGCCGAAATGCCGCTCTGAGCCGATGTTTTGCTCTCCGAATCGAGCTCCGGCGACGATGAACACTTGATGGGAAATCTCGAAATCCTCTACCAATCAAGCGAGATAAGCAACAAGTTCAACCAACAAGGTAGACAAAATCAACGAAGTGGAGCCAAAAAAGATCCAATTTTTCGCCAAGGGGGAGGTGAGAAGAGCTACCTTGGATCGGGAAGGGTGAAGGGTAAGGCTGGGAAGGGGAGGGAAGGTGGGGCAGGAGGAGATCCCGCCATGGCTGCTCACCTTTGGAAGTCGAGCATGGGAAGGTGATATTTCGGACGTGTGCTTGCCGGCGTGAGGTTCTTTTTACACGTTCGTTGATTCAATGGCCGCATTGTTGTCCAACGGACAAAACCGGCATTTTGCTTGTGGCTGCTTAATCTAATTATTCCGCCGAATGATTTCCGCCCTGCGGTCTTCGTATCCATAAACGGGTTAGAGGGATTAAACATGTCTTTGTCCTCCGGAAAAAATTGTGTAAATAAAAAAAAACTACCTGCAAATAAAAATTTAAAAATTTTGACATAATTTTTTAGAATTTAACTCAAATCTTTAAATCAGTTTACCCTAATTTATCCTTTTTTATTTTTAAATTTTAAAAATAATTTCACCACTATATAAAAAATGTCGAAAAAATATTAAGGTGTCCAGGTTTATATAAACGGAGTGTGAGAAGGTAAGGGAGGGCCTGAGCTTAGACCTCTGCCCTTGAGTTTGAGTAGTGTCGGCATGTAGTGGGCTTGATGGGCTCCGAACAAAACAACCAACTGGGCTTGGGTCTTAAATAAGTGATTTGCAACGCAGACACAATCAGCAAACTTGGACACGAACAACGCATTTTACATGCAAGTAGGGGTGCTAAATGAGTGTGTGAGCCGAGCTCAACTTGTCTTTAAACTCGGCTCGAATAGTTTGAAACTCGTTCGAATTCGACTCGACATCGAACGAGTTTTGAATATATATGTTTAAGTTTAACTCGAATATCTTTTATGTGTTCGAGCTTGACTCGATATCGAATACATTTAAATTGTTTAACTTTCTCGAACTCAGACCCAGCTCGTTTGTGAGCTCAAAATCATCTCAACTATCTCACTTCTTTGTTATTATTATTATTATTATTATTATTATTATTATTATTATATATATAATACAATATAAATACTATATTATTATATCATTCTATCAAGTAGAGTTCGAGTTGAGTTACAAGTCGATTTCGAGTTATAAATGAGTCGAGTCGAGTTCAAGCTCGAGTATTTAAATATCGAATTTCGAGTCGAGTCGAGCAAAGCTTGGCAGCAACTACTTCTTGGTAACAAGATGATGGCAAGGAACAACAATACTTCACTTCCCGGCAGAAAGTGGTGTTGTATGTTAAAATCAAGTCCCACGTCTAAAGTTTTGTGGGTTTGGGAAGAGTCCTCTCTATATAAATAACGCTCCTCCCCTTAATTTTAAATATCTTAAAATTGTCATTTTTTTATTGGTAAATTATTTCTTTCTCTCTTTTATAATATTTTTTGACTATTAAAATATTATTTTTGTAATATTCGAGGACGTAAGCCCGGTTAAATTTTGTTATTTTTTTAATGTCTATTTAATAGCTATTGTTGAGTATAGTTATTATTAATTATTGTGCTATTTAAATTACTTATTTTGATAAAATTTTGTTTAAGAATTAGTTAGAATTAGTTTTTAAACGGACCAGTCGGCCCTACCACACCATACTTTCCTTGAGAATTTTATCTTTTTCTCGGGAATTTTATCTATGAGAATTTTATCTTTTTCCAGGGGAATTTTATCTATTAATATAATAATTTTCACATTACTCATGTAAGTAATAATTTTTAAATAAATTAATTATCTTTAATAAAAATTACCCTATTTTCACACCATGCGGTGGTATACAACAGCAGGCTTCGCGAGGTAGGGGCGCACTCCGAAATGGCTATGGCAGCCAACGATGATGTACTCGAACGGATCTGCTCCAGCACAGGCGACAACTTCTCTCCCTGGCTGTCAGCTCTGAAGTCTCTCACGACTTGGTTCCAAAAGTTGGTGAAACGGTTTCCAAGGTGAATTGGCAAGGTGAGGCAGTACCTGGACAAGTGCTTCTCCTGGACGTGGTTGTGCATGGGCAGCGGGTCATGGGTATCTCTTCTTGGTGTCAGCTGTAAGTCCTCAAAACCGGATATTGCTGGTGCTCTTCCTCCTTTTAGGTAGGACAGCTTAGGTCGTGATCAACAAATTTCTAGAGTAGCACTTCAAAGCGGCAATAGTCCACACCGGCAAGGCCTCGTGGTGGTGGCAAGCAGCACAGCAGCAAGTTCGCTACGGAGTGCAGGAACTCTCACTCCGGCGGGAAAAGGCACTGGCTGGACTCTAGCGGCACTCCTTTTATGGCAGTGCAGGAATCTCCTCAAGCTTCACAGGGATGTTTTGACAGCAAGACGCGGCAGCAAGGTGGTGGCAAGGCTTCAGTTTTCTAGGCTTCAAGCAACTCCTCGGCACATCAAGTCACGGTCTCAATCGTGAAAGTCTCCATGGGCAGCAACATGGTAAGGTTTTATCGGCATGGCCAGCACTACTCCTGTAGGATGCAGCAATGCAGACCTCTCCTCCTCACAGCACAGATTTTTACTTTTAGTTGAGCAAATGACCACTAGGGAACCTCTTCTGTCGGTCATCTACTTTGCATCAAAGCTGGTCTTAAGGCCATGGTGATGGCCCCTCTTGGGAGCTGCTACAACTTCCATGGCGATGGTTTCGAGAATCAATTGTACTCAAATATACGGAAAGAAGTTTAGCTCCTACGGGATGACGACGGTGGATGCATGGCGTCCCTCTCGGATAGACGAAAACATGTTTATGTTTATACTTATTTATTAATATATATATATATATATATATAATTTATGTTGATATTAATATTCGGTTCAAACTTTGTCCACGAAAACTTTTTATTATTTAAATTACGTTATTCAAAATACGATAATTTTTTTGTGTAAAATTTATTAATTCAAATGCAAGTTACCTGAATTTTAATATCCGCTTACAATCCTTTTAGTTTTATTATATGTTAACGATAAATATTAAAAAATTACTTTTTATTTATTTATTTATTTATATTTTTAAATTAATAATTTTTTTAAAAAAATTATTATTGTGGGTCAAGAATTTTATGACGTTTGTATATTACTGGTCTAACTATGATCAAAATATATCGTAAAATAGTATAATTTAATGCTCTGCCATTTATAATTTATAAATTGTATTTTAAATTCATGTTCCCAGGTAAAGATAAAAAAGAAAGAAAAATAACTTTCTATTGATTAATCAAAACCCACCTGATTGAATAAATAAACTGCATTAATTAATGCAGCTTTAATTTAGTTCCAGATGGTCAAGTCCACCTAGCAAACCAAATCAAGCAATCAACGGTCAACCGTCCACCGCGTCCGACCGACTAACGAAGCCCAATCCCCAAATCCATGGCGGCTCCCAGCCTCTGAAAAATCTGTTCGCACTTTTCTTCCCCCCTTCGCCTCTCCTCTTCCCCTCCGATCGTCGTCGCCGGCGGTCTCCCCATCGGAGCAGCTGCAAAGGTGGTATCTTTGTCCGATCTCGGGTTTCTTTTTTGGGGTGGTTGGTGGAAATGGGGGATCAGTTGGGGAAGGGGAGGAGTTCGAGAAGAAGGCCGACAAGAAGTTGGTCGGGTGGGGGTTCCTCGGCAACAAGTACGAGGACGCTGCCGAATTGTTCGACAAGGCCGCCAATTCCTACAAACTTGCCAAAGCATGTATGAGCCTTTGTTTGCATCAATTTTTTTCCCGCAATTTGATATGATTATTGTGATTAGCATGTATGATTGCTTCGTTTTGTGGAGAAAATGTGATTTTTTTATTGGTGTTGTGGGTTGAATGATTGACAGAAGGCTTAGATTTTGATTGTAAAACTAGTTCTTGTTTGAATGAAGGCTAATTGCTTTGGAACCCAAAAAAAAAAAAAGAATTTTTCCGTCTATACGATTGATATTGAGTGAGATGCGATGATTCAATTCGTTTCATATTTTGTCAGGGGATAAAGCGGGAGCTGTGTACATCAAACTTGCTGGTTGTCATTTGAAGGTGGTTGCTGGCTTGTGAATATGTGTTAGTGCATTTTGTATTTGCTGTGGGATTGTTATATTCTTATAGTTTGTTTTATCTACTCTATCTTGCGTGCAGTCAGAGAGCAAACATGAAGCTGCATCTGCCTTTGTGGATGCGGCTAACTGCTACAAAAAGATTTCTTCCCAAGGTAATTGCAAGGATTCTTTTTATTTTCATGTGTGTCCAAAGAAGGCTACCTGTTTTTGATCGTATGATGTGTGTTTTCTTTGCAGAGGCTGTATCATGCTTGAGGACAGCTGTGGATTTTTACTTGGAAATAGGCAGGTTAAGCATGGGTGCCAGATACTGCAAGGTCTGTCAATTTTTTGTGTTGTGTGGGAGGGGAATTGATTTATGGAGGAGAAAATGGTGGTGATGTGAAAATGGGAAACAATGCTAGATGCAGCTTGTTCCAACAATTAAATCTTGCAATGGTGCACTGCAGGAAATCGGAGAGTTGTATGAGCAGGAAACCAATTTTGAGCAGGCCGTTGTCTTCCTTGAGCGGGCAGCTGATCTTTTTCAAAGTGAGGAATCAAATAGTAATGCCAACCAATGCAAGCAGAAGGTTGCACAGTTTGCTGCTCAACTTGAACAGTGAGGGCTTCATCTTCTAATTGTGGCCATATTTGCTTTATTTTGAAATATTAGCACAAAATACTGTAGACTTAAGCTTAGGAATTGTTTTTAAAACGTTGGATTTAAAGAATGCTAACCTCCCTATTAGCCATGCAAGCTGATTGTTTGCTCAGTTTACTGCTCAACTTGATTGGAGAAAGCTTCAGTGTGTTAGGATACTAAATAAAGACATAGATAGTATCCTGACATATTGTTTCCATTCTGGATGGGGGTTTCTTTGTTCAATAATATCTGGATTACATGCTGTATAATAGACTTAATGTTGTCTTGCTTTTTCCAGATATCCCAAAGCAACAGAGATTTTTGAAGAGATTGCAAAGCACTCGGTGAACAATAGTCTCCTGAAATACAGTGTTAAAGGAATTCTTTTAAATGCTGGACTTTGCCAGCTTTGCAGAGGAGATGTTGTGGCAATAACAAACATGTTAGAGCGATATCAGGTACTATTAGTGGTGTGATTTAAAATGTTTTTGTTCTCTGAATGTACTAATCCTTTGGCATGAGTGCAGGATCTTGATCCAACTTTTTCAGGTAGCCGAGAGTTTAAGTTCCTCTCTGTAAGTTGCAATTCATTCTTTAATTTTTTCTTAGGTGGTTTACTTTTAATCTGCCAGATGTCAGTTTTTTTGTTCTTTTGTTGCTCAATCAGCTGCCGATGGTTTGTAATTTTGACAGGATTTGGCAGCTGCTATAGACGAGGAGGATGTTACTAAGTTCACTGATGTCGTGAAAGAGTTTGACAGCATGACAAGGCTGGTTTGTCACTGCTCTTCCTCTTAGCTGAAATAACAAATTGAACACTAGGTCTCTTATAATTGGGTGAAGTTTTTGCTAATGCCATCAAAGTTTGAAAGAATTTAGGATTTCATGGAACTTCTGAGAGTGTATTTCATGGCGAAGTAAATGATGGTTTGAAGGGAAAATAGATCTAGATAGAAATAAGGATAGAAATAAGGGGAGGAAGAAAGGAGAACCCAACAAATTGGGAGGTTGGAGGAGATTGAACCGATAATTCACCAAGAATTTCAGGAGGAAATTGGTATCCATCAAAGCTTCATGATTTTCATTCATCAAAAACTAAAACGTACAACGGTGGAAGATCTCATATATATAGCCTCCCAAAAATCCCAAATAAAAATAACGAAACTTACAAGAGATATCCTACAAAATATAAAAAATACATAGAGCTCCCTAAAAATAACCAAAATGCCTAATTTATTAGAGACCCATTAAAGAAAAATATTGTTCCAATCAATACTACATCAGTATTTAGAAGTCCAGTCGAATGATCCAATCATACTCAAATCAATTATGAGACAATTTGACAGAATGATTTTGCTGTAAAATGTGATTTTAATTTATTACCTGCAACTGTTAATTAAAATGTTCCAGACTTAAAGAAATAAAAATGCATTAATATTCTACATAGATTATGACTTCTTGAGGGGAGCACAAGGTTTTTGCTTTGAATGCTCAGTTCAGTTATGTAGTATTTATCCCATTATTAGCAGTTTAAGTTAGATATGATAAACATGATTTAATTCTTGCACTAATTTCCTTGTACTTTGCTTAGTGTGAAGATATTATTCATATTTGTGCGGTTCTGTTCACACTTAGAGCTGAAATTTTCTAGATAAGTAGGTACAATATTGCTGTTGGGCTGAAATCATTGATATATACAGCAAACATTTTATAGATTATAAATCCTATGCATGTTCTACTCCACTAATGCTAGTGCATAGCTGGTATCATGGCTGGATAAAAAAGGAGAGTTGACGTGAGGAAGAACATCTGGCCTTTCAAAATTTTCTATTTGTAATGACCTGGATCCTAGTTTAACTAGGTTCTATGTCCTCATCACACTTTGGGTATCAGATGGAAGAAGAAGAACAAATCCTATGCATGTTGAACCTTCTATACTGATTTAAATGGACATGAACTATGAAATTATTTTTCCTTGCTTCTGAGTTTTGCAATTTATTGTCTCCAAAGTTCGAGCCATTAGTAGCAATTATAACTTGTGCGTGACATGAATGTACTTGACTTCTTACCAATCAAACATATCTATCATTTTGTCATGAAGCGCATACTTCATTTGTTCTTAAATAGAGCTTCTCTAATATCTTGTTTCCTATGAACAGGATCCTTGGAAAACCACACTATTGTTAAGGGCTAAAAACTCACTGAAAGAGAAAGAACAGGAAGAAGACGATCTTACTTGAGATATTCCAGCATCCTCTTTGTTAATGTTGCTGGTGCTAATCATGCATGTTATGATGAGACTGTTGCTTTATATTTGTTTTTATATTTTGTGGCTTTGGGGATCTGTTTTGTATAGATCTGGTACTGCGAATGCTTCCATTTTTCTGAGTGTTTGTTCATCGTAATAAGAAATTTCATGATTCAATCCTCAAAATGGGTCGCGAAGAAATGTGCTTGCCATAATTTTTTAATATTTCTCAATAACAGCTATAGTAAGCAATTCCTTGTGCATCCGGAGCAAGTCTCTGAAGCTCGACTTGTTTGGGAAGCATTGCAGTGCAACGTAAATATTCTTAAATGTTAGTCAATGCTTAAACCTTAGCATACAACATCCATTATTATGGTTAACACACTGCCCAACGAGCTATAGCAGTAGAGCAATGAGTTTGCATTTCATTTTTGATCCTACAACGCCATTGTCTACTTGCAATTCCCCTTTATCTGGTTGACGCAATATTGATTTTCGCACAGAAAACTATATTCTTAAAAGTATCTTGTCTTGTGGCAATTGAACGCAAGTTCGGTCATTGTCATTCGTTGTCCTGCTAAATTCCTCATGGAGTTCTCCTACTTGATCAAAAAGTCAATGTCACTTCTTCGCTGAGCATTGATCAAACATCTGATTCTTCAAAGAGCGTTGTAGACTTCTGGAATCGAAGCGCATGGGTCTGACTTGTATACTCACTCTTCCGTCCATGATTTTAATGTTCTTATTATTACGGTGTAAAATTCGAAGTCGAGGTCGAATATGCAGCAGTCGAGCCATTGACGGCGAAACAACGATTGACTTCTAAACATAGGCGACGGCAAGTGAATTACAGATATCACGGTTCTTCTTCAAGCTTACCATGCCCATAATATATAGGCATAAAAAATTTAAAAAACGTTGCTCCATCAGAAACAGCCAACTAAAACAGTTGTACATGGCTACATTATCACTCTACTAATAAAATCTTGTTCGTGTTTCATCGAGCTGACTTCTTGATGAGCTAGCCATCCATCAAATGAAATTTTAAAAATAAAACATACAGATAGTATACAATTTTTTGACTCTTAGTTGCAGTAATATCATATTGCAAAACCAGATTCTTGTACAAGCCTAGCTATAATTAAAGCAAGTTCCAGTTCATGGATTTCTTCGAACAGATGTAAAGATCAGGGCCAGAGTCTAACCACCTTACTCCAATTCTTGTTCATCAATATTGTTCCATTTTTAACCTTGGCTGCGCTTTCCTCGTGCCTCTGCCCAGACCAGCTCCTACGAGCTGGTCTTCTCCTCTTCCCAATGCCGGGAATACCTCTCATCGGCCGACTCCCTCGCTTTTTCATCACTGCCTAGGTCGGAATAGCCGAAGGTCCATAATAGGTACCTTTTGTGCAAGCAATATATAATTGACAATCACACTTTACCTTCATGGGATTCCCGTTTTAATTTCATTTTCACCTGATTCGTATTGAGACGAAGGACATATAATCGCATACCAGCTTACCATGTATGCTCTTAATTACCTCTAGCTCATGCTACAAGATTACCCACTTGTATATTTTATGTTCCGGTCTTGTAGACACCAGGCGCTTAATTGATTTGGGGCTAACCTAGTTTCGGGAACCCGTTAGTTTTCAATACGGTGATCTCAAGCATGCAACTGAAAATTTCAATCGTATAAACATTTAGGACAGGGAGGATTTGGAGTGTTTTATAAGGTAAGAACTCCGGTTGCTTATGACATTTAAACACGAGGTCTATGCTCATTAAGAAGAAGGTATGTTTTACGTTCTTTTAATGGTTTACTCGCAGTGTTATACCAGGGTATACTGAGAAATGGGCTAGTTGTAGCAATCAAGAAGTGTTTCACAACAAAAAATATTGTACAAAGGGCGACAGATTTTGGCACCGATCTCATCCCATTGAGCAATACTCGACATACAAATCTTGTCAGTCTGCTTGGTTACTGCAGACTAGGCCCAGAGCTCTTCTTCGTATTCGAGTACATGGAGATGGTCAGCGTCGACAAAATCATGTCTAGTAAGTACATAACTGTTCGATGAAAATGAAGTTTTATTTCATGAAAGTGATGCACACATATTGACGATTGTTTGTTACACCTTGTAATCATGTAGTTGAAAAGAGTGAAATTACCCTGAATTGGAGACAAAGGTTTGATGTAATTGTTGGCATAGCTCGAGGGCTTACATATTTGCATGAGGATTTCTACTTCTCTATTATCCATGGGTGAACATATTGTCTTCAATTCTAAGCTCCAGGCCAAAATCGGAGACTTTGGCCATGCAATGTCACTTCCAGAAGGCCAAAGCTTTGTACACTGTAGAATTACCGGAAGACGTGAGTACTTAAAAATCTAGTTATGCTGATTTTTTCATTAGTCGTCTTTCCAGGAAATTATATTATTCTCATTTGAGACACACAAAACAGGTTGTTCATAGCTCCAAAGTATCAGATCCTTGGCCATCTATCCGAGAACGTTGACACATACAGCTTTGGTATTATAGTTTTGGAGATAATTAGCGGTCGAAGGCGTAACGATTTCATAATTCATGAACCATCCCTTCTTTAATGGATGATTATGATTTCTATAAAATAACCTTAATTCCAACGTGAACTTGTTTTTTTCTTTTGGGTTCTTTTCTGCTTGGAGGCTGTGGTTGAGAATAGTCTCACGTCAAAAATATATATGAGCTAGGAGTAGCTAAGTGTTGACCTCACTCGGTGGCTAGCTAGTTAGTTTGTATAAGACTCAAATTTTCTCGTATATCATACCTCAAATTCATGGGCTCATTCCTCTTAGCTGTGTATAGTTCAATAAATGATAGGGACGTTTGTTAAAGCCTAAAAACAGTGAGCTCAAAAAAGGCATGGATGTTTATTAAAATCCAAAGTAAGTAAGCCCAATAAATTGTGAAAAAAATCACTTGTTAAGTAACTTAATCGTCTTACGACACGGGTGAGTGCTGAGAATAGTCTCAAGTCTAAAATGAATATCAACGGGGACCTCGAGACTTTGACAAAGCTTCCATGCTTACGAGCTACATTCATTACGTAACTGGAGTTGGCGGATGAGACTCAGGAACTAAATGACACTGAAACCCGAGAAGTGAAGAGGGTGGTGCAGGTCGGTCTCATGTGCACCGAATTCTCTAAAGTAAGGCCAGCCATGTCCCAAGTTGTGGCCATGTTGCAGAGCACAGAACATGTTGGATTTGATCATTTCAGTCGTCATCCAACGGAGTATGTCGATGAGCTTTTGCCAATGGCAATTGAACAACGTTGAAAAGAAAATGTCACTGCTGCCGTGAGATGCCTCAAGACTTGATTTTTTTGTTTATTTGCAATTACTTAACAACCGTTTGAGATTTCTGTAAAACCACCCGAATAAGGTGAAGATCAATTGGACGCCATGTTTTCATTGCAGTACTCTAGAACGTGGTACTTTAATTGTTGAGAGTTGAGTTGAGACACATATCTGCGTCTTTACATTGAAGAATTATGCACTGTTGACTCTGGAATATGGAAGAACATGCATGCCTTGATATCATACACTTTCTTGCATGTACTATTATTACAAGTTGGAGCGGATCAATATGTTCTGATTGCTATGATAATTGACAATGCTACTTCATTTAATAATACCCAATCAATGAATCATCTGCACGTTTTGACCAATAATACAGTTGAGCAATTGACGCCGATGATTGATGAAAAACCTGACGAGGCCAAGCGAATTAGTGAATCAGATCATCTCTTTGTTCTTCAAATACTCCACCGGTGGCAAAAATTTGTCAACGCAAAGCCGTGATAAAGCGGTACTGATAAACTTTGTCATCGTTATGTTCAGAGACAAAAAGTACTCATTTTGGAACTAATAAATAATCTACTTATTAACAAATTAACTAACTAGGCATGTAAATGCATGGCTAAGATCACTAAACTCTGCTAATTGAATTGATTAATTAATTATTATATGCATTCGCCCGCCTGATCTACTCTTCTATCCAAATATAAAAAATGAAAAATATATGTTGAACGGCAAGATATCAAAACAAAGATGATACATGTAGTTTCCAGACAAAAAAAGGGCTTTTCTTCCGCATCCCACAAAAAAATAGAGCCCACTCTGCAAAATAATACGGCGAGGGAAAAAATTTAGATTTACATCGACATTTTCGAAGTTAATTATACATATTGTTCTAAAAAAGTTATCTATTAATTTCCCACATAAATAAAAAATAATAATAATAAATACTTACCTCGCATTATAATGACAAAACTAAATTATTTCTCGACTCTCGTGTTTTGAGGCGGAGAAACGCGTATCTTTGAGCCTACGAGTCCATACATTACAAAAGTTTTCGTTGACGATCGATAAGATAAGCTTTATTTAATTTGATAAAAATATAATTATACGAACAGATTTGAGAGCTAAATTGACTTTGAACTCATCCTAATTATATCACCTCATTTAACTAATTAACAACCTCATGAAAATGAGTATCGGAGCAGTTCAATTTACAACTTCTGATTCTTACCTGTAACAATACCATACCATATTTTAATTCCAGATCTAATACAAAGCCAGATCAATATACAATGATATAAAACAAGCTGAGTTTCAATTCATGTCATGGATTGTATTATATTTGCGTTGAGATCAATGAAGCAGATTGCCTTCTTCTTCCTCAGCCTATCTTTCATCATCATTACTGGTCGTTTCTCTCCATGCTTGATCGGCACCCGACCCACAATCGAGCCGTCACAAAACAGTATGCGGCCCCGCCAACGCCACAGTCCCGGCCTCGTTCTTCGCCGGCCTCAACTCCACCTTCCTGGACCTCCGCTCAGCCCTCTCCTCCTCCCTCCACGCCTCGGCGCAGGTCAGGTCCTTCGAGCCCGTCTTCTCCCTCTTCCAGTGCCGGGACTACCTCACCTCCGCCGACTGCCTCGCCTGCTTCGACGCGGCCGCTTCCACTCTGATCCGCAGCTGCTACCCGAGTAAGAGCGGGTTTCTGGTCTCCGACGGTTGCACTCTGGGCTACCGGAGCAGCAGCAGGAGCTTCGACGGCGCAACCAACAGCCCCGGGGTGCCGGTGAGCTCGTGCGAAGAGGCCGAGGCGGGCGAGTACCTGGACTCGGAGGTTGCGGCAGTGGCGGAGATGCTGGTGAGGGCCGTGCCCAAGAGGCGTGGGCGGTTTGCGGCGGCCAGGGTAGGGGAGGAGGGCGAGGACGCGCCGGTGTATGCGGTGGGGCAGTGCTTGGTAACGGAGAGCGTTGGGGCGAGCGGGTGTAGGAGCTGCTTGCAGGCAGCTTATGCGAATGTGAAGGGGTGTCTGCCGGCGGTGGGTGGCTGGTCGGCCAACATGGAGTGCTTCCTCAGATACTCGTGCCGGCCCTTCTTCAACCAGAGCCAAGTTGTCGTCCTCGTTATTGGTAAGTAGTACTTCACCAGATCAATTAGCTTGAGCTGCTTGATGGTGATGAAACAATATTACAGTTGTTCAACAATGCTACAACTAAATATCGATCATATTTCACCGTGTATACGATGCTGTTTGCTTGTTTCATTACGAAAGAGATCAGGTTATTAAGCTAGTAGTGGCAGTAAATTTGTTGTCAATGCTCTAAACTGCCACGACAACATCGTCAACGAAATTTCTTTCAACTATTCTACACATCAGTGACGGATTTTTTTATTAATGAATTGAGGGAGCAATATCTAGCAATGAAAATTTATCACTCCACCTCTAATTTTCGCCAAGCAGTTGAGAAGAGTTTGAGTAAGCTGGCTCTGAACTTCTGATAATATATAGAGTTGGAGATATTAGAACGTAACGATTTTAACCGTTAGAAGTGCAGATGGGAACAATAAAAATCAAAGAAGAAAGCTTATTGTGGGACTTTCCGCTGGTGCAGCAGTCGCTACATTTTGCTTGATTCTTGCCATCTTAATCATGTTCATTCGACGATCTCGGAAAAGGGCGACGGTTATTATAGGTAACCTCCGTTCAATTAGTTATTTTTACTTGATGTGGGATATGTTCTAACACTAACATTGGTCTTGCAGATACCAGACGCTTAATCGAGTTGGGCTTGGCTGAGCTGCGAGAACCGGTTAGTTTTGAGTACAATGATCTCAGGCATGCCACTGAAAATTTTAGTGATAAAAATAAGTTAGGACAGGGAGGATTTGCAGTTGTTTATAAGGTGAAGTTTTATAATTATGCCTCACAAACAGTTCATAAACAAAAAATATACTCTCTTATTCTCTCTTGCTAATTCTTTCCAAGTATTTGCTACTACCAGGGTGTACTTAAAAACGGGCGAGTTGTGGCGGTCAAGAAGCTCACAGTAGGAGAACTTAAAGATCAAATTGGAAGGGTGGGCTTTGACACCGAAATAGTCCTCTTGAGTAATACTCGACATAGGAACCTTGTAAGTCTGCTTGGTTATTGCAGAAAAGGCCCAGAGCTCATGTTGGTGTACGAGTACATGGAGAATGGCAGCCTCGACAAAATTATGTTTGGTAGGAAATATGACAGTTCAAACATATACTTTAGGAGCAGATTAAAAAGCGTATAGTGAGGAAATTGTTTCCCATACACACAGGTGGTAGGAATATAATTCTTGATTGGAGACAAAGGTTTGATGTAATTGTTGGTGTTGCTCGAGGGCTGACATACTTGCATGAGGATTTCTATGTCCCCATCATTCACAGGGACATCAAATGTGGAAACATACTTCTCGATGATCAACTCCACGCCAAAATTGGCGACTTTGGCCTTGCAAGGTTGTTTCCTGAAGACCGAAGCCATGTACAAACTATACTAGCGGGGACACGGTGAGTATGTCAATTATGCTTTTGCCAATTTGACTCTTAATTAACATATTTCTTGGGTGGTGGAGAAGAAACCCAAATCTTCCAAGAAGTCTGATATTAGTGTGATTCATGGGGGCAGCGGGTACACAGCTCCAGAGTATATGATGCTTGGCCAGCTATCTGAGAAGGCGGATACATACAGCTTTGGGGTAATAGTTTTAGAGATAATCAGTGGTCGAAGATGCAGTGATCGAAGCATTGAACCCTACCTTCTTGAATGGGTGATTATCTCCACCTAATTTTCATGTTGTTAATTCTTCTTTTCCCATATATTAACTAATTACCCTGATGTTTTTGTTTTGGAAGGCTTGGAGGCTGTATGAGACTAATTCCTTATTGGAGTTGGCGGATGAGAGTTTAAAGCTTAGTGAGTCCGAAGTGGAGGATGTGAAAAGGGTGGTGCAAGTAGGTTTGATGTGCACTCAATCCTCTCAGTTGAGGCCAGCTATGTCTGAGGTTGTGGCAAAGCTGCTGAGCAAAGAATTCGTTAGATTCGAACTCTTTCGTTCAACTTCCATTGAAATGGCTGATATTAGAACGAGGAATCTTGAGAACTTTGTTGCTGTTGTGCCTGATGTAAATAGTAGTAATGCTACTATTAGTTTGTCTCACTTCTCTGCTAGATGAACAATGAAATTTATGTATGGGCATGTATATATCTTTGCAATTCAATGGCTCAAATTAAAAGAACTACGAAAATGGATAACTTCTATTTCTATCACTTTGAGTGTTGGAATTTTTATTCATACGGTATATAGTTTACATATTATTATCTAAATATCTTTATTAGTAATATAATTAAGAATAATCATCATGGGGTAGTTATTCTCCTAACTTCTTGACAGGAAAAGTTAAATATACATTGTTGTTCTTGGGTCCTTGATCTTAAAATTTTTTCTTTTTTCAGTCTTAGGTTGCCATCACTTTCGAAGCACAATAGATCACAAGATCTCATTAGTGTTTGTCGAAATCGTCGTGACAAGATGTATGATTTGGTTATTGCAAATACTAGATACTAAAATTGATTTACATTGAGGCCTTTAGAACAACTTAATACAATTAGATGGCTTGTTTATGTAAGGTGGAACATAATAAGGGTAACTGGAATGCCTTGACAATTGGGATTTGATCATTATTCAATGAAGAGTTAAGAACACATGGACGTATGCTAGCACAAAAAGAAAAAGAACTAAAAATAAAAGTAATAATAGTTTGACATTTTTGACATTAATAAATGTTATTATCAAATGACATGCTCACTCATTGGCCTTAGCGGCTGCAATAGCCGAACAGTAAATTAGCACTCCAACCATAATTATTATGATGAAAAGCAAAGTAGTTTGAGCCATTTATCACTGTTTTGACCACAATATTAACTAATTGAATTGTTAGTTAATTAAGTATGAGAACCATGTTGCTTACATTTTTTAGAGCGAATCAGTTTTACGTTACTTCATCATTGATTAAATATTAGTTGACTTTTCAAGTATTATGCTTGACATTATGATGATCTATAACGGCCGTTTAAATCAATTGACCGCTTTATACGAGTAAAAGCTTTGAACGTCCAAGAATTCTCCTAGATCGAATCAGACATTTGTCAAACCAGTTCTGGGTAACAAATTAAAATCCAGTCTTTAAACAAATTACCTTCTAAAATGACTAATTAAAGTGGCGTCTACATGTTATGAGATTGCCACCTTTTATTAGTGTAAAATAAGATCGTTTAAGACAAGACGAGCTAGTGGTTGCGTATTAATCATGCATTAATAATGCTCCATTTTTTATATTTCCAAGCCAAAGCTCCTTCATTTAAGACTTGTGTGACCCGACAATGCCTGATCTCTTTTCCAAAATCATATATAATATGAGCTCCTCACAGGTTGATGAATGACTGATTTGAGCTCCTTTGTTTGTCAAGAGTTACACACTTTAATTGTAAGAATACCAATTACGGTTTGGGGAAAAAAGTATACCGATTTAAAAAAATAGTAAGTATAAAAAAGAAGTTTAATTATAATAAACTCTGACAAAATTTACTTGTAGTTTTTAAATTTTTATTTAACTTCAAAAATTTTCTGAATCAATGTCACTATGTAATTTTCTGAATTAAATTCTATGAATAATTTACTCTTCGTTTACCGAATGATTTTATGACCAACTTCTTGAGTCAAGTAATAAAAATTAACTCTTTTCTTTGTAATTTTTTGAGTCAAAATATATAGATGCCTCTACATCAAATGACTGCTTTTAAAATTGATTCCTTAAATCATAGTATTAAAAGTGTATAAAACATATCATTTTTCATTTAACTAAATCAATATTTAAAAATAATATAAATTATATATTAACAAATTTGAATTGTTAAAGAGAACAATATATACATATTTTTTTATAACCATATATTTACTAATCAATTAGAAAAAATAATATGATTGACACCAAGTCGATTATTCAACCTATGAGTTTACTATCTGATTTCTTAATTTTACCGGCAGAAAACGTCATTGCATGTAACCACCAAAACATTTAGTCTTTGCATGCATTCATTCGTATATACTTCATCTTCGGTAATAGAATACACAAAATCGCTCTTTTAGGCTTCATGGCCGGCGTAGGGCTATGCTTGGTTGCCTTTCTTCCATTCATGGCCATGGCCGACCCTCAAACGAACCTTACGACGAGGTTCTGCGGGAAGACCTTGGCTATCGACCCGCCCTCCTACTATGCCACCCTCAACGCCACCAGCCTACCCGACATCCGCTCCGCCCTATCTTCCTCCCTCAACGCTTCCTCCCTCGCCCGCAGCTCCCACCAGCCCCTCCACGCCTTCTTCCAATGCCGGGAGTACCTCTCCCTCGCCGACTGCCTCGCCTGCTTCGACGCCGCCGCCTCCCTCATAGGAAGGTGCTACCCGAGCTCGCACGGGTTCGTCGTCTACGACGGGTGCTCCTTGGGCTTCCAGAGCAGCAGCAGGAGCTACGACTGGGAGAGCAGCAACAGCGTGTGGCCGATCCAAACTACGTGCGAGGACCGCATGGTGGCCGCGAACGAGGCCGAGGCGTTTAGCTCGATGGTGGCGGCCGCCGTGGAGCGTCTGGTGAGGGAGGTGCCCAAGGGAAGAAGACTGTTTGCGGCGGACAAGGTGGTGGGATATGGCGGGAATGGCTCGGCGGTGTATGCGGTGGGGCAGTGCTTGATAGCTCAAAGCGTTGACTCTGTTTATTGTCGGAATTGCTTGCAATCCGCTCACCAAAATATAAAGGGGTGTCCACCAGCTACCGGGGGGAGGTCTGTGTTGTTGGAGTGCTTTCTCAGGTACTCCGATCGTCCCTTCTTCAACGAATCCCAAGTCGTCCTCCTTGATACTCACAGTATGAACTACCTCGTTCTAATCATTCTTTTTTCTTTTTTCTAATCACTACTTTGATTCTTGTAAATTAAGGCTGAGTTGCCAAATTAAGATCCTATTTCAAATGCTAAAAAATAAACATATAGTTATCTTTCAAAACCTCCTGTGGTTGCAAAAATCAGCTGGTGGAATTGGCCGATTTTACTCTTTTAGGTGAAAAATTGAGTCAAAATAAAGCTAGCTTGTTTTGATTAAAAATCAGACCAAAAATCGGCCGATTTAGGCCTATTCAAGTCGATTCCTAACACAACAAGAATGGGCCAATTCACGACAAGGAGAGGGGAGACAGGGTGTGGGGGTCAGTGGGGCGGTGGGGGATCGGCCGACAAAGGACAAGCCAGTGGGCGGGCGGCAATAGTCAGAGACGGTGGGCGGGCTCCGGTGAGGGCGAACGAGGGAGAGGGAAGGGGAAAAAGAGGGTGACGACGTACGGGGGGATGCGGGGGTGTAGGGGAGTGGGGTTGGCGAGATGATGGTAGGGGTTGTAGTGATGGGTGGGGGTTGTAAGAGACGGTCGAGGGGCTACGATGTTGGGGGGGGGGGGTTTAAAAGTTGATTCAATTTTTACTCTAATAAAAAATAATAGTTAATTTTAAATAATTCAAAAAAACTAAAAAAATGAAAAAATATTATAAAATATAATATATAATTAATATTAAAATAACATATTTTATAATTAATAACCCTATTGATTTTGACCAATTTAACTAAATTGATTATTATCAATTTTTATGAATTAGTCTAATCTAATAACTCCCTTCAAATTTAATTTAATGTCTAATTTTAATTTTGTAATTATACCTCCGAATATAAAAATAAATGTTTTTTATAATAAAAATTGACACGGAGAAGACCAGAGAAATACCATGCCCTTTTTAAAACGTGAAGAAAAACCAACTTTTTAGTAATAGTAGTAGTACTGGTAATGTTATGGGGCACAATTTTGTTGGATTTATGCAGATGAGAAGAAGGATACATCAAAGCTTCTTGTTGGAGTATGCGTAGGTGCGGCTGTTGCCTTCTGCATGATTATTTTGGCGGTAATCACGTTGGTGCGTCGATCTCAAAATGCGGCCCAAAGCACTGCGATAGGTATTCTTTCTGTTAAAATAATTTTCTTTTCACATCTATCCGTAGACCTTGTGCACACAAGAGCTTTTAATTATCAGCCCTTTTATGAAAACACAAATGTATATTTCACTGTCACCATTTTTTAAAATTCCAAGTTAACTTGAACTTAATTACAGTCTTGCATATATGATAGCAGTTCAGAAAATTGCTGGGGTGTGACACCTTAATGTGAATATTAACATTGGATGGTTACAATCTGAATGGTATAAACCTAACTAGCAACGAACATTTCTGAATAATATAATCCTAATTATGGACATTTTGTACGTAGTTCATGATTAGTCTTAAAGATATATAAGGATCATAAATTAGCCCATTTTGTACTTGCAGAAATCTCACGTTTCACGACATTGGGCATAACTCAATTACGGGAACCTGTTAGTTTTCGATACAGAGATATCCAGCATGCCACAGAAAACTTCAGCGACAAAAACAAGTTAGGGCAAGGTGGATTTGGAGTTGTTTACAAGGTAAAAATTTGAGGTTCTTTTTCGTAAGTAATGTACGTAGTGAGTTATAAATTCAAAAGTAAATTATTATAAATATTTCTCATTGAAAATTCATTGATTTGAACCTACTAGGGCGTACTTAAAAAAGGGCGAGTTGTAGCCGTCAAGAAGCTTACAGTAGGAGAAGCTACAGAAACTAGAGCAGGTTTTGAGAGTGAAATAGTTCTATTGAGCAACACTCGACACAGAAATCTTGTCAGCTTGCTTGGTTACTGCAAGAAAGGCACAAATCTCTTGTTGGTGTATGAGTACATGGAGAAGGGCAACCTTGAAAAAGCCTTGTTTGGTAAGATTTACATATATGCATCATTAGAAAGAACTATGTTGAACATAGATTGTTTGTAATTGTTTTGAGATCTTTAACAAACATGTAGGAACCAGTAATGGTGAAAAGTGCCTCAGTTGGAGACAGAGATTTGATATAATTGTTGGCATTGCTCGTGGGCTTATTTACTTGCATGAGGATTTTTGTGTTCCTATCATCCATAGGGACATCAAATGTGAAAATATACTTCTTGATAATAATTTTCAAGCCAAGATTGGAGACTTCGGACTTGCGAGGTTGTTTCCTGAAAACCAAAGCCATATACGAAGTAGACTTGCTGGAACAATGTGAGTACTTGAAGGTGAAGTTTTTTTATTCACTATAGAAACCACAAATTTTCAACAACAACAAGAACGCAAATTAATGTTTGATCTTTGACATGTTTATCTACATGAACAAAAAGGGTACTTTCTATTAAGTTATCCAATTAGTTTCCTAATTAACTAATTCTGGTAAACTATATACTTCAGTGGTTACTCGGCTCCAGAATACACGCTTCGTGGTCATTTATCTGAGAAAGTTGACATATACAGCTTTGGAATATTAATTTTGGAGATTATCAGTCGTAGAAGATGCAACTATAATGATCTGAGCAGTGAAGATTATCTCCTTGAACAGGCAATAGTTTATATCTGAATGTACAACTCATTAAAGTTTCATTCTTCTACCAACTTACCAAGTTCTCAATTATTTGATGTCTTGATTTGCCAGGCTTGGAGACTATATGAAACCGATTCTTTGGTAGATTTAGTGGATGAAACTATGGAAGTCGACGAATCTGAAAAAGAAGGAATGAAGAGGGTGATACAAGTGGGTTTGATGTGCACTCAATCCTGTCATTTGAGACCAGCAATATCTGAAGCAATGACGAGGATCCTGAGCAACGACGATGTTGTATTTCATCTCCACCGACCGACTTTCGTTAACAAGCTTCACGTTAGAACTATTGGTGAAAACTTGTCCCCTTCTGCTTCTGGCGATGAAGTTGGTATATCTGGTTTCTATGCTTGTTGAACAATTGAACATGAAGTTTTTTCGATATTTGACAATTTTGTTTTCTGGTAGCTCATGTGCTTCCCATTACTCTCAATGATTCAGATCAAAATTATTGTATATGGGTATACATACGAACGGAAAGTGAATGGCACTATGGGTTGCTTGCAACAAAAAACAAAAAATATAGAGTTAAGGGTTGTAGGGCACTAGAAAAAACAACTTTTGTCCGCAACATGATCCTAAAAATCATGAAAAAATATTTTAGAACTACATATATGAAATCCCCAATGTAGTCTCTTGCGCGCAAGTATCATGACCATGTGTGTCTCTATGAGTAGGGGTGGAAACTGATAGATACAGACATGGCTCAAGAGTAGTGTTTCCGGTGTTTCCGACGGCTCTGGATAAAGG
This sequence comes from Piper betle, assembly GCA_033002965.1. Taxonomy (NCBI): domain Eukaryota; kingdom Viridiplantae; phylum Streptophyta; class Magnoliopsida; order Piperales; family Piperaceae; genus Piper; species Piper betle. The sequence goes on along the minus strand of JAURVB010009976.1, from coordinate 137,241 downwards.
CTCTGTTTCTGCACATCGTAGACGAGCATCTCCAGCCATGTATAGCAGCAGACTCCGATGAGACCATCTTGCCAGAGGCAATAGACGTGCTCGTAGTTGTGGTAGCAGACAGATACGAACTTCCTGCACATTAGCTCCGGCAGAATCCCCACAGCCGCCCATTCACTCCCACCATCTTCTGCTACTGATCTCATCTCCCACACTCTCAACCTCTTAGATATGCCATCGCTCCCTAGACCACCAACCAAGAACTGCTTATAATTCTTCTTCCTCTTCTGATCCTGCAGCTTGTCTCCCGCGCTTGCTTCTTCTCCTTCTTCTTCTTCTTCCTATCCGCCGCGTACTAGTCTCATGAAGGTGAGCTCCCCGAGCAGCTCCACCGGGATCTCCTCCCACCAGCCGGCTTCGACGTCGAAACTGATCACCGAGAACGGCTCCTTGGTCGTGAAATAGAGCGACCCATTCACGAACACGACCTGCTGATGAACAGTTACTGCAGAACAGGACCTATGCAGCGGTACCTGCTCCAAACGTCGTCGGCTGAATCGTAGACGTAAACAGAGGAGGGCGAAGCGTAAGAATACTTGGTGAGAACGCAGAACTTGTACCCACGAGGTGACATCGACGACGCAGACGCGACCGACGGAATCAGATTCGCGGAAGCGAACGGGTACTGGGGGAAGCTGATGGTCCGGGTAGATTTGGTGGGGAGATTGACGACGAGGAAGCAGTTGGTAGTGGCGAAGCAGAGGAGGCCATTGAAGGAGGAGTGAGGAGATGAGGGAACGACCGGCGATGGTGGGGACGGCCAACGTGCACCAGCTGCTTAGCCTGGGATCAAATAGGAAGAAGCTATTTTGTGGTAACTGTGGGTGAGAGAAGAGGAAATAGAGAGAGGAGAAGAGTTGTGGGAGTAGGAGCACTCTCGGAGAAGAGAGAGGAAGGAAGAAGAGGAGATGAGAGAGTGGGAGTATTTGCAGGTCGAGCGAAGGGGCGAGGAGGGAGCTAAGTGGGAAGTGGCTTAGAAGTTAGAACAAGCTCTAGCAGGTGGGACGGCAGACGGGACCAGAGTCCGGGCTCCGGCGCCGGCTCTAGCTCCGGCGACAGCCGATGTGCCGGAGCCGAAACGATGTCGAACTTGGTAGCCATTCCCTGAGCTCTCAACTGATCGTTCTCGTGTAGTTGAAAATCGTTGAATGGGGTTTATAATTATTCACTGCATATATCTATCTATGCTATGTATATATGTATGCCGAGATTTTGGGGTATGGAAGGACTGGATGTCTAAGATGGAGATCACGCTGAGCTCGCTGGGCTTACTACTCGAATAAGAACTAGACTTTGTAATTCACATGTATCTTAGCTCCAACATTTTTATCATCCCTGGTTTTAATTTTTTTAAAAAAGAAGAAAGGTTCAAAGTAAAATGTGCTAAGGCGGTTACTTTTAGACATATATCATTCTATGTGCTGAGATGCCTGTGGATGGAATTCGGTCGTTAAACCTGGTACCAAATTCGACCATTTTTTATTTAAATTTTTTAACGAATGTGTGTGTTCATGTATGCCACTTGAGCATTTACCTGGTTTGCTTTAACCTGCCCGGGAGTGCCAGGCCCGATCTGACTCTTTGATGGGCTTTCAAGGTTGCCCGGCTCAGCCCAGCCCATTTGCGTCACTCTAAATGTAATACTGGATCTTATTTGTTGGCATTAGTTGTCATTAGAGCGCGAGTAGTGCAACGAGCCGAGCTAAGTAAAATGGATGATCGCCGAAAAAAGAAAAATCCAAATCATGAACGACCTCCGCTAACCCATTGGTCGAAATCTAGTTGCACCGCTAACCCATTTGGTCAACATGTATCATCATTAAAAACAAATCTTAGTTGCCACCGCTAACCCATTTGGTCCATCTCACAAAAGTGAAATTAAGAAGTATCGAGTAGAAAACATAACATGCGGCATCTGCTCGCAACATTAAAAACTATGCATGGGATGGAAAAGTAGCGCCAAATGAAAATGGCTCATACCTGCCCACATTATTATGATCATATCTTGACATTTTCTTACGAGACATTCCTGTCTAGCACATACATTATCTAGACAGGCAGATAGATGAGATATAATATCTACGCTACATCAACTAAGTCCAACGCCATGGCCAGCCTCGTGCCATCCTTGGTCATCTTCCTCCTCCTTCCGTCCATGGCCGCCTCCGATCCTCAAACCCACCTCGTGGTGAGGGTCTGCGGCCCCGTTGACGCTGGCGACCCGACCTCCTACTTCGCCGCCCTCAACTCCACCTTCCCCGACCTCCGCTCCGGCCTCTCCTCAACCTTCTACGCCTCGGCCCAGGCCAGCGCCTACGAGCCCGTCTTCTCCCTCTTCCAATGCCGGGAGTACCTCTCCGCCGCCGACTGCCTCTCCTGCTTCGACGTCGCCGCCTCCCTCATCGGCAGCTGCTACCCGAGGAAGAGCGGGTTCGCGGTCTACGACGGCTGCACCATCGGGTACCGGAGCAGCAGCCGGAGCTTCGACGGAACCACCAACAGCGCCGGCCCGCCCAGCAGCTTCTGCGAGGACGACATGGACGAGGCGGCGGGATTCGGCTCGAAGGTGGCGGCGGCGGTGGAGGGGCTGGTGACGGAGGTGCCCAAGAGGAGGACCATGTTCGGGGCGGCTAAGGTTGGTGGGGAGGGGTCGGCCGTGTATGCGGCTGGGCAGTGCTTGCTTGCAGAGAGCGTTGGGAGCGACGGGTGCCGGAGCTGCTTGGAAGTGGCTTATGATAACATGAAGGGGTGTCCGCCGGCCGTCGGCGGCAGGTCTGTGAGCTTGGAGTGCTTCCTCCGGTACTCCGATCGCCCTTTCTTCAACGAGTCCAAGGTCATCCTCGTCGACAAGCCTGGTTAGTTAGATTCACTATTTGATTTGTTTATTTTCGTTGATTGATATTATTGAATGACCACTTCAACTAAAAGTTTGAGTGTGTTAAGAAGGAGAAGGGCCATTTTTAAAAATCTAATGTTCAGAGTAAGCGAGCAAGCTTAGCTGGTAGTTCTTACTGCATCAATTATGGTTTTGTGAAGATATTCTTTGAGAGAGAAAAAACAGAGAACTCTGCTTGTTGTGCCTATAAAGCGGAGCACGAGTTGTTGTGATGTGCATTAGGATTGTGCAGATGGGAATGATCACAGAAAGAAGCTCATTGTGGGAATCTCCGCGGGTGTTGCAGTTGTTGCATTTTGCTGTGTTCTTGTCGCCGTAATCTCTTTCATTCGGCGTTCTAGAGATACTGGAAGGATCCAAATAGGTAGGGTTTATGCAAGTGTTTGTATTTTGTCTGCGAATTTAATGTTTTCTATTCAATGTTTCTATTCAGTTATTGTGATAAGGATTTTGAAGGTAGTATGCCAATTGCTGTTTTGCAGATAGAAGATTATTGAATGAGTTGGGATTAACTGAAATGAGGGAGCCAGTCAGTTTTCAGTACAGTGATTTAAAGCATGCCACTGGAAATTTTAGCGATAAAAACAAGCTGGGAGAGGGCGGATTTGGAGTTGTTTACAAGGTAAATTTCATGGTATTTGTAGTCTTACATGATTAAGTTCAATTACATGGGGCATTTCTTATGAAAAAGTCTATGCTCTTTAGTTTGCCCCTTCAATTTATACCTCTTTTCTATTACCAGGGTGTACTCAAAAGAGGGCAAATTGTGGCTGTCAAAAAGCTTATAATAGGAGAGAATGCGCACACTAGAGCAGGTTTTGAGAGGGAAATAGTTTTCTTGAGCAATACTCGACATAGGAATCTTGTTAGTCTCCTTGGTTACTGCAGAAAAGGCCCGGATCTTTTGTTGGTGTATGAATACATGGAGAAGGGCAGCCTGGACAAAATCATTTTTGGTGAGACAAAATGATCAAACACATATACTGGCGTACAATTTATTCATGTGAATAGGTTACTTCTACTCAAAAAAACAAACGAAAAACATGATATTAAAGCTTGAAGTCATATATCTTTTCATTTTCATTCTTGCTATCCTAACAATGTTCAATAAAATTTTAATAAATTTCATCCCAAGTCATTTCTTTTCCATCTCTTTAGACTTTATCCAAATTTCTTTCTAATTAAAACACCCTTAGCAGCAAGTTTTTATGTTTCAAGCCGATAGTTATTTGAGACTGTTTAAGAATATCAGCTCCAAGTGAATCTAATAATGCATGGTTATAACTTTTCTTAAATTTCACAAAATGATCCTCACTATCCAACTGTCCCTGTAATATAAGGGCTTATATTAACTCTAGCAGATATGATATAGGAGCATTCATACAAGCTGACACTAAAATTTTGTATAGCGTTAATGAGCATTTATCATATAAATAAATTATTATGCAGGTGGCAAGAGTGAAACACTCAATTGGAACCAACGGTTTGACATAATAGTTGGTATTGCTCGGGGGCTTGCATATCTACACGAGGATTTCTATATCCCTATCATTCATAGGGACATCAAATGTGGAAACATACTTCTTGATGATCAACTCCAAGCCAAGATTGGAGATTTTGGACTTGCGAGGTTGTTTCCTGAAGATCAAAGCCATATACAAACTAGACTAGCAGGAACAGTGTGAGTACCATACATGATATAATGCCTTCTTCTAGTTCTTTTCGCTCAGTACTTCATAGAAGCTAATACTTGATGTGTCATGAGGTAGAGGTTACACAGCTCCAGAGTACATGCTTCATGGCGTTCTATCAGAGAAAGCTGATGCATACAGCTTTGGGGTTATTATTCTGGAGATTATTAGTGGGCGAAAATGCAACGATATGAGCATTGAGCCATACCTGCTTGAATGGGTAATGAAATCACACCTTCCAAAATAATCTATAATTACGATTTAGTCTTTTGATGATCTACTAACTAGTTGTGCGTCTCCATTTTGGCAGGCTTGGAGGTTGTATGAAGCAGATTCGTTAGCAGACTTGGCTGATAAATCTTTGAAGCTAAAAAGCTCTCAAACAGAGGCTTTGAAAATGGTGGTACAGGTAGGTCTGATGTGCACTCAATCCTCCCATTTGAGGCCAGCCATGTCGGAAGCACTGGTGATACTGCTGAACGATGGCTACTCCAGAGTTCAATTACTCAGACCCAGTTTCCTTGACACGAATCCTTTTGGAATTGGCAGCAAGGAGAAGTCTTTGTCTTCTACGTTTAGTAGCTCTGGTGGTACCATGACTATGTCACATTTTTCAGCCCGCTGATTAGATACTAGTTAAGGCAACCAGATTAGCTGTATCCAAGTGGCACATATGTTAGTTTGTAAATTGACATTGGTTGTTGTCCCTTCTTAACGCTTAATTTTCATAATAATTTTGTACAGAAAAGATGCTATCCTAATTGATGCTCGTATAGATCTCTTCCTTTGGACAGCCAACCATTCTATACGGAAGTTTCAGTGTTGCTTCCCATCTTGCACTCTTCATTCATTAGTGTGGAGGAAAGGGCAAGCAATCAATTGGCTGCTATAGCTTAATCTCGCCTCTTGTTACATCAAATCAAAGTATGTTAAATAAAAAATCAAATCAAATTAATATAACTTATTTATGGATGTGACTTGTGAACAGGAAGAAAGTACTTCACGTAACTAAAATCATTTAATTTGATAGTTCCAGACTGCCACTAATTTGTCGTGCACCAATTAGATCACTTGAACCAATAAAAATGTAAAATCATAATTCTATATTTTTATCCATTCATGCTCTTCGAATTATTAGCAGAAAAAATATTGTCTTCTTCTTCTACCTAATACTTAAGAGTATTAGGTTTAGGATCTTTAAAATTATAAATGTAAAAATTTTAAATGGCCTGATACCTCCGTGACGCCAACCCTCGTTTATATATCCCACTTGGGACAGCATCCGCTGAATTTTACATCAATGAAAATACTGTACTTGCTATACTATACACCTAGTAATCTGACCCTTCTCCAAACTCTTGCCAATCATCCTCAAAGGCAGATAGCTTTACCTTACAAGGTGCATAACACTTTTTAAGTCTATAAAACAACTGGCATGGTGCTATTCATGGGAAGCTTAATAGCCTTATCACGTTACAGTACTTGATCATCAACCTTCTACCAATATTCATGGCCATGCCCGACCCTCAGACCAACCTTGTGAGCAGGACCTGAGGCCAGGCCGCAGCCATCAACCCGCCCAACGACACCTTCCCCATCCTCCGCTTCGGCCTCTCCTCCTCCATCAACACTTCCATCTACGGTCCCACCTCCTACCAGCCCATCCACATCCTCGTCCAATGCCGGGACTACCTCTCCTTCGCCGACTGCCTTGTCTGCTTCGACGCCGCGTCCCCCTCATTGCCGCATGCTATCCAAGCTCCAAATCGACAGCGTCGGGCCACTGAAAACTTGATGAGATGGTCGACGGGCGAACGAGGCCGCGGCGTTTAGGTCGACCGTGGAGACGGCGGTGGAGGGTCTGGTGAGGGAGGTGCCTGGTAGAAAGAGTCTGTTCGGGCGACCAAGATTGGTGGTGAGAATTGGTTCGTGCAAGTGTATGCGGTGGCGCAGTGCTTGGTGTCGGGTGGGATCATACAACCCGTTCATTTTAGAAGATGTCTGCAATCGGTTCCAAAAATGCAACCTGTTTGTGCTTGCCGGACGCCGGCGGCAGGTCTGTGATGATGGAGTGCTTTCTCCTGTATTCTGATCAACCTTCTTCAATGAGTTCAAGGTTGACATCCTCCTCGACACTACTACTCATGATCAAGGTAATTAACATAACTCTCGCACTTTCCGATTAAACATGATTTGAATATCACAATTCATACTTCGTATATATATATATATATGATATATTTTCCCTTGTCCTTTATTAGATGCATATTAGATTGAGTTGTAGAGATGCTCATGTTCTATTATAATTTTGATTAGCTTTCATAAGCTAAAAATGACATATAAGAATTTCTTGATGGGGATAATGTACAACTTCTAGCTCCCCTGCTAATTTGGATAGCGAGAAAATAAAAGATAATGGATGCTAAAGAGAAAAAGAAAAGAAAAACTAATTTTCCTATCAATTTCCTCTCTTTCTCGTGTGTTTGATTAAAAAGAAAAGGTATAAAAATTAGTTTTCTTATCATTTTCTCTCTGTGTGATTGATTAGATAGAAAAGAAAATTTGCATATATAGCATTACTCTCACTTTTTCTTATTTTCTTACATGTTTTGTACAAAAATGATTGTAAAGACGTTTTTCACGCGATCAAAAACAGCATTTCTTTTCTTCAAATCTTCTCACAAATCAAATAAGCAAATAATATTTTAAAAATACATTTTAAAGCCTATTTTCCTCACATTTTTTTTTCTCTTAATTAACTAATTTAGTATTTGTGAGCTCAAAATGAAAGGAAGGCCACCTCTATTTCCAAAGTTTTGTGTTGTTACTTACTTACATACTAGGCAAGATATCGTCCTATGCACAGCTTATATAGACATAAATTTAATTTAATTCTATAAATACATTATTATTAAATAAAGAGACAATGTATACTAATTTGACATCTTAGAAATCGATTTCGATTGACTCATTGAACAAGAAATAAATAATAATAATTTATTTTAATTTTTATTTTTATTTTATTTTAATTTTTTAAATCTACTAATTTTAATCGAAGGTATGTGAATTCTTTTTTACTAATAAGAGTAATTATATACCCGTGTACCTGCCCTCCACCGAGATTTCTTTTTTAAAAAAAAAAGGAGGTCTGGCTAGTGGTCAACTAGATTTAGCTTACTTGGTCTTTAGTTTGTTATTAAAAGCCAAATTAACATTGACTAATTGTGTTGGATGAGAACGGGAAACATATCAAATCAGTTGATGTTATTTTGCCAGAAGTCAAATCATTAAATTGACACCGAATTAATTATCATGGCATATACATTAAAAAAATCAGATCAGGGCTATTATTTAATTCATTGTTGATGCGAGATGGGATCCTTTCCGTTACTCATCTCAACCTGACTAAATGCATGAAACTATTAATATTTTGATTTATGGTCACATCACAGACGAGAGGGTTTTTTCTTCGTTTTTCCTTCTTTTTTTCCATAAATAATTGTGAACATTTTAAAAAAATTTGTTAAATATTATAAAATTATTACCGGGGCAACATGACTTTTATGTTCTCCACCAAAATCTCCTTTCAAAGATGAGTTTTATTCCCTTAGCAATATTAGGTTTTTGTCACGTGAATTTTTGAGAGGCTAATGACTTATACGTATGATTTGAAAATTTTATTTCTTTAACTAATTTTTAAGGACAGAAAAAAGCCTATGAAGGTATTAAAACCCAAAGTAGCCTTAGAGTAGTACAACCAGCCCAAATTAAAATCTCTCATAACTTCATTGCCCATTAGAACACTATAACACGTAGACCGAGTATGGATTAAAAAGATGATTTGGGTAGTCTAAAGAGAAAAAATATTAAATTAATCATGTTTAGGGCGGGTAATAAATTGTATATAAAATTTGAAGAAGCCTTGTTGTAACTTTCTGTGTAAAAAAGAGGCTTGCAAAAGGTTATTGAGTTTATATTTGCCAGCTTAACTTTTGCTCGTTGACCAATAATTAGAACGAGAAAATGGAAGATATTTAATCGACTAAGAAATATCTTTTGTGTTTACTTGTGTCAATAACAAATTGATAAGATAATCTGAAAAATCTCATTGTATCTCCTGGAATTTTATTGAGTATAACCACAGCCGGCTTATATACAGTGGTTTAATCTTTAAAAATGCAGATGACAGCAAACCCAAATTAGTGATCGCTGGGGAGTCCTGTGTGCTGCAATAGTTGGCCTGGCTCTTTTGATCGCCGACATATACATTCGACATCGTCGAGAAATAAGGACTATAATATGTTATTTTTTGCAAATTATTGACTATCAATCAAAACTAATAATCATTTCATAGTTAGCAATTTTGGCCCTTATGATTTAGTTGTTTGACTATTTTCTGGTCTTACAGACACTGGACGCTTAATTGGGTCAGGCTTGACCGAGTTGCGGCAACCAGTCTGTTTCCACTCTAGAGATCTCTACCAAGCAACAGAAAACTTCAGTGATAAGTATAAGTTAGGACAGGGAGGATTTGCAAGTGTTTACAAGGTGAAATGCATGGTTAAATCATTTATTCGGTAATACTTCTTGTTAGACCAAAAATGTACTCATTTTTTCCCATCTAATTACATGTGTCCCTCAATGTACAACGAAAAGGGTGTAATCCAGAGCGGACGAGTTGTAGCCATCAAAAAGCTAACAATAGTAGAAGCTGCAGAGACTAGGGAGGGTTTTGAGAGTGAAATAGATCTATTGAGCAACACTCGACATAGAAATCTTGTTAGCCTATTTGGTCACTGAAAAATAGGCTCAGATCTCTTATTGGTGTATGAGTACATGGGAAAGGGGCAGCCTCGATAAAATCCTATTTAGTAAGCATGTATCCTACAATTCACAACCCTGCTATTTAGTTGTTGATTAAAGATTGTATGTATAGTTGTTTAGTAATAGAAGACTTATGGGAAATATTACGAGACCAGCTCTTCCAATAAATTTAACAAAAATGCATGCAGCTGATACGAGCAGTTAAACTCTGAGTTGGAGACAGAGATTTGATATAATTGTTGGCATTGCACGAGCGCTTACTTACCTGCACCAGGATTTCTGTGTTCCTATCTTCCACAGAGACATAAAATGTGGAAACATACTCCTCGATGATCAACTCCAAGTCAAGATCGGAGATTCTGGACTTGCAAGGTTGTTTCGAGAAGACCAAAGCCATGTAAGAAGTAGACTAGCTGGAACACTGTGAATACACCAAAACATTTAGCTAAATTCTCACTGCCCACAAAACATATAATCCAGAATTATTTTATTGCTGTCACTTTTTATGTAGCGGATACACAGCTCCTGTGTACATTCTCCGCGAGCATTTATAGGTTGACATCTACAGCTTTGCCATATTAGTTTTAGAGATAGTATGCCGACGTAGACGTAATGATTTGAGCATCCAACCATACGTCCTTGAACAGGTGATTATTTTTACAAGTTAGCCAATGTTCATATTTTCTGTGCTTGATTTATTTGGAGTATTCGTGTTCTGAAAGGCCTGGAGGCATTATGAAGACAATTCCCTGCTGGATTTAGTTGAAAGAACTATGGAGCATGATAACTCTGAGGAGGAGGAGATGAAGACGGTGATACAGGTGCGTCAGATGTGCACACGATCTTCTCATTTGAGGCCAACCATGTCGGAAGTTGTGGCGAGGCTTATGAGACAAACTGACGTTGAATTTGATCTCCTCCGGCCAACTTTCATTACTCCTACGTCTCATATTCTTAGAACCGTCAATGAACACCCCCAACCTGCTGCTTCTGGTGATGGTGCTAATGTTAACATGACTACGTCTCATTTCTCTGCTCGCTGAAGATGGAGATTGCTTGGACATACAAATTTTGTAGTGAAAATTTTCTCTGGATGCTAGATCATGTTCATTTAATTTGTTTGAAACTTTAAAAAAAATTAGTATTAGATATATAATACAGCGAATGATCTACAAATGTTAACATTACCTTGACTTCAAATAATTTTAGGAGCTCTGTCTGGTACTAATTTTTTCAAAGAACAAATTACAAGCTCAGTTAGTATTGGCGTTGAAGTTGAAGGGCTAATGTCAAAATATAGCTCAATAGACTGAATCCACCACGAAACCGGGAGGTATATACTCTGCAAAATTTAAAAAAAATGAAGTCAATGATCTCATTCAGGTAGGAACTAAGAGATTTAATTAATATGTTCCAGATTTACAACTAATTAAGGAGTTTGTTTTGTAGTCTCAATGAATATATCGATCCGCCGTCAAGATTATGACTAATTTGGCAAATAGAATAGCTGGGTTGTCTCTAGTACTTTCAATTGATTTTACAAAAAAAATGAAACACAGCCCATGACTTCCCTATTAATTTTTTTAATAAAGCAATGATCAAATATTTTACCAGCGCCATTGTCACGTCAAGATTTATTTGATCACGGATTAATGAAGTCCACGCTCTACTTAACAAATATGCCCTCATATATATATTTGAACTGGGTTTACCAATTCCAATTACACCACAACAATTGATCACATGATCAGACCAATGAAGTTCAAGGCCTGCGTGGGTGGCCTTATGATACATTTGATCAACCTTCTACAAGTAATTAGGGCCATGGCCATGGCCGACCCTCAAACCAACCTTTTGGCAAGGATCTGCGGCCAGGCCTTGGCCATCCGCCCACCCTACTACTATGCCAGCCTCAACGCCACCTTCCCCACCCTCCGCTCCCGCCTCTCGTCCACCCTCCACGCCTCGGCCCAGTCGCAACCTGATCAACCACTCCACGTCTACTTCCAATGCCGGGAGTACCTCACCTCCGACGATTGCCTCGCCTGCTTCGACGCTGCCACCTCCCTCATAGGAAGGTGCTACCCCAGCTCAAACGGATACGTCGTCTACGACGGGTGCACTCTCGGGTTTAGGAGCGGCAGCAAAAGCTATAACTGGGCGGCCAACAGCGCCTGGCCGCTCACCAGCTCATGCGAGGTTCGAACTGTGGGAAAAGAGGAGGCGCCAGAGTTTAGCTCGGTGGTGGCGACGGCGGTGGAGCGTCTGGTGAAGGAAGTGCCCAAGGAAAAAATATTTTTTGGGGCGGCTAGCGTTAACGGAGGCAACGAGTCCTTGGTATATGCAGTAGGGCAATGTTTGATAGACGATAACTTTGAACCTGTTGATTGCGGGAAATGCCTCCAATCAGCCTACCAAAATATAAAGGGGTGTTTGCCGGCATCTGAGGCTAGGTCTGGGATGTTGGAGTGTTTTCTCCGATACTCTGATCAGTCCTTCTTCAACGACTCCAAGGTGCTTCTTACACCGACTCAGGGTAATAATCTATCTTTTACAATATGTAATAAGAGAGCGATTTTTAATCAGTATCATGATCAATTTTTAATGAGAGATTAGTAAATGACTCAATATAATTTGTTAAGATAATAATAAAATCTTTAAAAAATAATTTCAAATTTCATTAAGATTTTTTGAAATCTCTACAAAATATAATCTAATCCATTTGAATTTTCCAAATCTTATAATTATTATTTTTGGAATTTTTAATTAATTAAATTAGAAACATGAAAAAGATGGAAAATCTGATCAACTTTTTGATTCTTTTCAAATCTTATTAATATTATTATTTTCGGAATTTTTTAATTAATTAAATTAGAAATACGATAAACATGGAAAATAAGAGTTGATAAATACATATTTAATATTATTATTTTCAGAATTTTTTAATCAATTAAGTTAGAAATATGATGAAGATATAAAATTGATCTCATCTTTAGAATTTTTCTATATATTAATAATATTATTTTTTTAGAACATTTAATTAACTAAATTAGAAATATGATAAAGATGGAAATTACAGTTGATTAAACACATATTTTTAAATATTAAAGAATGCCCTTTCTTACACCGTCTTCATTAAGCTTTTAGGTGAAGTGGTTTCAGATTTTCTAAAGTGAGTTCAAATTCCACCGGTAGCGAACAAAATATATAGTATTTGCACCTCATAATTTGTCCCCGTGTACAAGTAAAAAAACATGATTATTCTGAACAACTTTCAAGTGAAGTCCATAATTTCTTAGAAAATTGTTGCTAAATATAGAAAGTCAATGTATTACTTAGCCATTGTAAGTCTTAGTGAGTTACACTGACCATATATCTAAGTAACCTACGTTATTAATAAATCATGCCCATTTGACAAATCTCATTGATATACCAATAGCATCCTAACACATTATTATCGTAATTATATATCTACATGTTTCCACATAGAGCTGGTTTAAATAATAAGATAAAGGAATTCATTTTAGGTCGCACATTTAAGTCCAAATGGAAAGGCTCGTTGACCAATTTATGACAATTTCATATTGTAAAATGTAGATGAGAACAAACGTAATAAACTCATTGTGGGAAGCATAACCAGCGTGGCAGTTGTTGCATTCTGCTTGGCTCTTTCTATCACAATATTCATATGCATTTGGCGACGTCCAGATAGTCGGCGGGCCACGATAGGTATTTGTGGTGCAAGTGACTGATTCTACATTGGTTAAAATTTTCAATTTCCCCAAGTACTTAAGAACTTTTCATTAATGGCTTTTGTGTTTTGGGCCTCTCGTAATTTTGCAGACACTGCCTGGTTAATGGACTTGGGTGTTTCTGGGTTGCACCAACCGTTTAGTTTCCAGTACAGTGACCTCGAAGATGCCACGGAAAATTTTAGCGATGCAAATATTTTAGGAAATGGAGGATTTGCTATTGTCTATAAGGTATGTTATAAGGCCAAAAAATAAAATTGCCTAGCAAAATATTTGCTTCGCGTTTATTTTTACAAGAGAACCTTTTGATCTCCATATCGTTGTCGACTGCATGAAAAGCTGGGAAAAAGTTGGTTTGCACAGGTGGAGAAACATTGAAATAAAAATAATGTTCCAGTCGCTGAAAAAATACCACTTTTACCATGATACAAATATTGATTTTTGTAGTTTTCAAAATTATATTGTGGATAATATTTTCCCAAGGCAATATAGTCTAACACAACCGCTGAAAAGAAAGAATATTTTTTTGTAGTGTCTTTTCGAACAACTTTGAGCTTTCATCAGAACTGCTTATGCCGATCAATTTACAATGTGAGAATATTGGGATAGTTAATTTATTCGAAAAAGTGTAATCTACGTAGAAAAAAATCACATTCTAGTTTCCCAACTAATTATTTAAACGTTTGCTATTAATAGGGCTTGCTGAAAAACGGGCGAGTTGTGGCCGTCAAAAAGCTTACAGTAGTAGGAGTGGCTACAGAAACAAGGTTGGGTTTTGAACGAGAAATAGTCCTGTTGAGCAATACCAGACATAGAAATGTTGTCAATCTACTTGGTTACTGCAAAAAAGGCTCGGATCTCTTGTTGGTATATGAATACATGGAGAAGGGAAGCCTCGACAAAATCTTGCTTGGTATACAGACTTCTAATAATCCACAACCCACCATATAGCTGTTAAACAATGTTTCGTACGTATAGATGTCTTGCTGTATTATTGCTTGTCTTCTTCATATAAACAAACATGCAGGTGACATGCGCAGTAGTGAATCTCTGAGTTGGAGACAGAGGTTTGATATAATTGTTGGCATAGCTCGTGGGCTATCTTACTTGCACGAGGATTTCTTTGTTCCTATCATTCACAGAGACATAAAATGTGGAAACATACTTCTCGATGATCAACTCCAAGCCAAGATCGGAGACTTTGGACTTGCAAGGTTGTTTCCTGAAGATCAAAGCCATATCCGAAGTAGATTAGCTGGAACAATGTGAGAACTTCCAAGCCTTCATATTCTAATGGTAACTATTCAAATAAAATATTTGTTGAACAATTTATTACTGATGTTGTGTTATATATAGTGGCTACACAGCTCCAGAGTACATGCTTCAAGGCCATTTATCTGAGAAGGCTGACGTATACAGTTTTGGAATAATAGTTCTAGAGATTGTCAGCCGTCGAAGGTGTGATGATCTGAGCATTGATCCATTTCTTCTTGAACAGGTGATTATCAACAAATATATCTACAAGCTGGTACGTGCTTTAGCTTTTGTGTTATAAATGTTTGCAATTACTCTCGATTTGATAGGCTTGGAGGGTGTATGAAGATGACTCTTTACTGGATTTGGTTGACGAAAATATGGAGCTTGATGAATCCGAAGAAGAGGAGGTGAAGATGGTGATACAAGCGGGACTGATGTGCACTCAACACTCTCATTCAAGACCAACCATGTCTGAAGTGGTGGCAAAGCTTTTGAGCGAAACGTACGTCAGATTCCAACTTCGACGGCCTACTTTCATTAGAACTGGGAATGAGAACTCGCCCATTGATGTGCCCGGTACAATTAGTAACGCAAAAATGAGTATGTCTTCCTTCTCTGGCCGTTGAACATGGATATATAGCCGGGACAAAGAAGAGCTAGCAACTTTGAAGTTGAATCACTCTTTACAAGATGATCATTTTTTCGGCTTTAAAACATAAAAATCATTGGATGTATGTGCATTGATTTTGAGGAACTGCTGAAGTGAATGCCATTTGGCCTATTTCCTAGCTAGTATATGTATGCTAACCAAATAATGTTAAATTCACTGCTTTACCTATTAAAGCATGTTCTAATTAGGCTTAGAATATGGACAAACATGGGCAATATGGTGTAAGCTCTCTTGTTATCCCTTCCAACTAATTCTGTATTTAAAGACGCACATTTGTCGTTAATTATTTTCCCCCGTATTCCACCATGGTTGCTGTTAACAATAGAGAACAAGAAGCACAACATAAATTATCTCATGACATCTAATAGTTTTTGAAGCATGATCCGATATGTTTATTGGGGGTGTGTCTATGGATTTAATTTTTATATAGTAGCTTGGCAAGAAATAACTCAAGCAGTTTAATCTGAAAGTAGTGTAATTAATAACATGACAATTTTAAAATAGTCAACTGTACTAAAAATATATATGAAATATATTTTTTATATAAAATAAAATAAAGTAAACCATTTTTTGTCAAAATTAAGTATAATAATTATATCTAAGTGGAAGTATAAAATAATAATGTCTTCGTGGGCTTCTTGTACTCTCGCATACATAAGAAATTAATTTTCTTAATTTTTTAATCATAAGATAAAAGAGAAAGAGGGAATTTTTTATACTAGAGACTTGATGATAATCATGATTAATTTTAATATAAAATAAAAAACATGAACTAATTTTTTAAAATATTATGTATATATATATATATATTATTTTTGATTGGATATTATTTACATCTATTCCATGCTAACTAAAGAAAGCATAAAATAAGTATATTGTAATAGTTAAAAATTATAGTTTGACTACTAATAGTAACTCGAGATTGATAGATATATTAATGAAATAAGGCGGCAGATTATAAAACCGCATCTGTTGATGCGCTTGTGAAGGGATGCTCGCTATTGGGTTCTCAAGATTTTCATTAATTTATGGTGAAAAAATGTCCCAATCTGGGCGACTTTGACTAATTTTATTTTATGAAGAGTTATAGATGATTTGCCATTTGATTTTGCTTAATTTTACAAGCAGATTAGTAATTGTGTCCGTCTAGACTTTGATGAGTTTTACCAAAGGCCCATTTATTCTACCAATAAGAGAACAGCTAATGTGCCCGGGCAGAGTAGCTTTTCTACGCCACAGATTAATTTGAGCCATCCGATTACAAGGACAACCTAGATTTATTATTATTATTTTTAAAAAAACATGCCCCCGGTGGACTCGCCGGCCGCGATCTGGCGGCCGGGGCGGGGGGGGGGAGGTGGGGGGGGGGGAATGGGTTCGGGTGGAGGGGAGAGGGCAAGAGGGGTGTGAGGGGGGTAGAGGGGGAGAGGGGCGACGTGGCGGGGTGGCGGCATCCGCAACGTGGTGGGGCTGCAGCTTGTGGTTTTTTTAACATTTGAACTGGGCCATCCTTGTAATTGGACTGTTCAGATCAAATTTTAACTTTTTTAAAAAATAAATTAGATCTAGGCCCCCAAAACAGAGCTTGGGGCAGAAAATTTTTCTGCCCCTTGCTCAGGAAAACATTACTCATTTTATAATTGGTTCGTCTCGAGGATCTACACCATTATTTGACCAAACTTTTGGCTAGTTCTTACGAACGTTATTTAAAAGGGGAAGATGCGGTCTCATCTCTCCCCACTCAGCATAGAGGCGCTCACGGTCATTAAATTCTAATGACCCAATGTTTTACTGGCCTTGATGTTTAATAATCACTGTAGCTGTTTGAGATTTTTTGATAATCACTTCAAGAATGGCCTTTGAATAAAAATTTGAGTGTCAAGATTGCTTCCACGCTGGGTGCCCAAACACAAAAATGGCAGAGAGACCGCAAGTTTAAGGGCGTATGTGGAGAGCCACGTGGGAAAAAGAACGATAAAAATAATAATAATAAGAGGGTAATATAGGGAAAAAATAGACCTCACCCCGTGTGTTCATTCTTGGCTGCATCCCTTAAACGGTGTTCTTAATAATTACTTTAACTTTTAACTTTTAAATACATTATGAAATTACCTAAGAAAAATGTCGCGTCATGAGAAACTTATGCTACAAATAAGTTTTAATTTTATATAAATCAATTCTTGTTGATTAATAATATAGATTATCATAATCTAATATCTTAAAAATAGGTTATGTTTGACTATAAAGATACATACTAATTAATTGCTTAAGAAGATAAACTATAATATTTTTTTGTTGTACTTTAATTGGTTAAATCTCCTATTTTTAATAAGAGGTTAATATTAATTTCTCCTTTTATTAATAACTAGGCAAGATATTGCACTACGTGTGACTTATATTATAAATAAAATTTAATTTTATAAATAAACTTACGTTGATTAATGAGATAAACTATATAATAATCTAATATTATCAGAGGTTAATATTGATGATAAGTTCCTCTTTTATTAATAAATAATAGATTAGAAATCAAACAAAAAAAATGAAATGTACTATCGCTCCCTATTCAAGAAATCTTAAAATAAATAATAAAAAAATCATGAGATCTTTACCTATTTAATACTCCAGTGAAGTCAAGAATAACTAAAGATACTACTTTATTAGTGAATGTCTCAATTGTCCTCAAGACTTTGCACAAATGACAAATATAAGCCTCTAAGCATCACAATCATTGCTTACAAAAAATAATCATAAATTAAGCAATATATATCTAGCAATAACTATCCAATTCGGGAATCATCTCCCCCTCACCACACGCTAAGTTTACATGTTATCGTAAAGTTCTAGGAAATTTCAATTCGGTTTCCTGATGCTACTATTGAGGCCTATTGAGGAACACTAAAACCACAGGATCCTTATGCTACTATTGGGCCCTATGGGCTCCCAAAAGGGATGTAACATAGGCTTTGCAAACATCTCTCAATCTAAAAATTAGCTTAAAGAATAATATTTTCTCATAAGCTGATATACAAGTCACTAATAACCTCTAAATCGTGTGTGGGATAAACCTAACAATTCTTTTTCTCACACATTATACAATCTGAATTATTTCCCCTTCACCACATAGTTAGGTCAACATGTTATAATAAAGTTCAAGGAGACTCCAATTCTAGCTGGATATCTATCTAAATTATCTCTCCCTCACTACATACTAGGACCACTTGTTATAGTGAAGTTCCATAATATTCTAATTCGGGCTGATTGATATACTATGAGGCAAACTAAAATAACACCAAATTTTACATGGAAAACCCGAAATCCGGGGAAAAATCGCAGGGCAGACAGTCATATTGAATTCACTATATCACAACTTGATACAAAAAATATTCATGACAGAACAAACTCCTTTAATACTAATTTATTACAATTTTTACTCAATTGGTATTAATCATAAATAAAGAGAATAAAGGAAAGATGTCATTGATTAAGAACTTGCCGTAAGAACCATTAACGATCGTAAGCGAATCTCAACAAGATCTTACATCTTCAATCTATATAATTTTCATCTTCTACCTTTGTCCCCCTTTTTCTCCACACGAAAAGAATGAAAGCGTGTGTCTTTGCTTATATTCTCTCCACCCACAATGCAAAACGCATTTTCTAAAAAAAATATTTTTGTTTTTGCCCAAAACACGATTGTATCTTACAATTCACATCCCTGCTATTTAGTTGTTTTTTAAAGATTGTATGTATAGTTGTTTAGTAATAGATGACTTGTGGGAAATATTACGAGACCAGCTCTTCCCATAAATTTAACAAAAAGCATGCAGGTTTAAACTCGCAGTTGGAGACAGAGATTTGATATAATTGTTGGCATTGCTCGAGGGCTTACTTACCTGCACAAGGTTTTCTGTGTTCCTATCATCCACAGAGACATAAAATGTGGAAACATACTTCTCGATGATCAACTCCAAGCCAAGATCGGACATTTTGGGCTTGCAAGGTTGTTTCCAGAAGACCAAATACATGTATGACTAGCTGGAACACTTTGACTACACCAAAACCATTAGCTAAATTCTCAACTACCCACAAAACATATAATCCAGAATTATTTTTATTGCTGTCACATTTTATGTAGTGGATACACAGCTCCTGTGAACATGCTCCGCGAGCATTTATAGGTTGACATCTACAGCTTTGGCATATTAGTTTTAGAGATAGTATGCCGACATAGACGTAATGATATGAGCATCCAACCATATGTCCTTGAACAGGTGATTATTTTTACAAGTTAGCCAATGTTGGTATTTTCTGTGCTTGATTTATTTGGAGTATTCGTGTTCTGATAGGCTTGGAGGCATTATGAAGACAATTCCCTGCTGGATTTAGTTGAAAGAACTATGGAGCTTGCTAAATCTGAGGAGGAGGAGATGAAGACGGTGATACAGGTGGGTCATATGTGCACACATTCTTCTCTTTTGAGGCCAACGACTAGGTTTACGAGCAAAACTGACGTTGAATTTGATCTCCTCCAACCAACTTTCATTACACCTACGTCTCATATTCATAGAACCGTCAATGAACACCCCCAACCTGCTGCTTCTGGTGGAAGGGTTTCTCCTCCAAGCTCTACAACCAATTCCTTGCCCTTGGAAGGCTTAGAACTCTGTTTTGCTGGTGCCATCTTGAGGACGAACTTCCTGGATGAAGGGGGATGAAAATCAACAGCAACAATGGTGGAAGAAGGGCTGCAATTTCAGCAACCAAAGGGGAAGAACCAGGGCGTCCTGGTTCCTTGGGTTCCAAGAAATGTTGGAAGGGGTGGAGCAATCTCCAAAAAGGTGAATTTGATTTTCAAAACAAAAGTTGTTACACAATTCTGTTACAGCCCGCTTTTGTAGGCATCTTTCCTAGTGAAATTACCCAAACACCCCTACTCAATTACCCCTACTAACAACTCTACTAACAATACTACCATTCTACTAACAATGCTAACAATATTCATAACAATTCCTTCCCCATGAAACACAACCTTGCCCTCAAGGTTGCAAGATACAATGAATTACAAACATCAACTTTCCATTTGCGTTGCAGCTAGGAGAGATGTATGGATATAAACACCCGCAACTACCGAAGCTTTCAATTGAGAGATATGGAAGATGTTGTGTATTTGAGAGTCTGCTGGTAGCTGCAACTCGTAGGCAACCTGACCAATGCGCTTGGTGATTGGGAAAGGACCGTAAAAGCGGGCAGCTAGTTTGTTTGATCGCTCGGTTCTCAAGGAATTTTGTCAGTATGGCTGGAGTTTCAAATAGACCTGCTGCCCTACTTGGAACTCAGCATCACATCGCCGGAGATCATGGTAATGCTTCATCCTCAGCTGTGCTGCTGCCAAGTTGTCCTTCAATTCCCTCAACAACTGATCTCTGGTCCTCAGCACCTCATCCACCTCTGCTGTTCTAGCTGTTCCCGGAATGTATGACAATAGGGTGGGTGGCTGCATATTATACACGGCTTCGAAAGGACTCGTTCGAATTACAGATTGGAAGCTGGTATTGTAACAAAACTCAGTCCATGGCAGCCATTTAACCCAAGTATGAGGTCTATCTGCTGTAAAACATCTCAGATATTGCTCCAACACCTTGTTTATTGCTTCGGTTTGGCCATCAGTTTGAGGGTGATAGGCGGAGCTATAGTTGAAGGCAACCCCTTGTAAGCTGAAAAGTTCCTTCCAAAAAGAACTAGTGAAGGTTGGATCCCTGTCACATACAATCGAAGCCGGCATCCCATGCAATTTGAAAATTTCATCAAAGAACAACTTGGCAATAGATTGAGCTGAAAAAGGATGAGCAATAGGAAGGAAATGGCTGTACTTGGAAAGCCTGTCAACCACCACAAAAATGCCATCTTTTGCATGACTCTTTGGCAATCCACTAATGAAGTCCATGCTAATGGAAATCCATATTTGTTGGGGTATAGGAAGTGGTTGTAATAATCCGGCTGGTGCTAACGTGGAACTCTTGAACTTTTGACAAATGTCACAATTCTGCAAATAGCTCACCACGTCCTTGTGCATCCGAGACCAAAAGAAAACCGCTCTAAGTCGCTTCAAGGTCTTTTGAATCCCCTCATGAGTACCATCATGGAACTCTTTCAGAATGATGGGTATAATATCCATTTGAGAAGTCAAGTAAATCCAATGTTTGTAAAATAGGATGTCATCCCTCACTTCCCACCTTGAGGACAGCTTGTTGTCAGCACATTGTTGTTTCAGCTTCAATAAATGCTCATTGGTAGTATAGGCTTGTTTGATCACCTCCAACCAACTTGGCAAAGCCACTGAGAGTGCTGTACAAGAGAGCGTCCCTGTTTGCTTGGTCACCTTTCCAACGGTTTCCAGCAAATTGCCTTCATGCTGTCTCGACAAGGCATCAGCAACTCTATTTTCCTTCCCGGGTTTGTATTCGATGACGAAGTCGTATCCTAACAACTTCACCAACCATTTCTGTTGTGCCATGGTATGAATCTGCTGATCCCATAAAAACTTGAGGCTGGAATGATCTGTTCGGACCACAAATGATCGACCCAACAAGTAGTGACGCCACTTTTGGACAGCCAACACTAAAGCCATCATCTCCCTTTCATAAGCTGACAACAATAAATTTCTCCCATTCAATTTCTTACTGAAAAATGCAATGGGCTGGTTTTGTTGCATCAAAACAGCCCCTATTCCCATCCCACTCGCGTCACACTCGATCACAAAGGGTATATTGAAGTTTGGTAACACCAACACCGGAGCCTTTGTGAGAGCTTGTTTCAGGTCATGGAAGGCTTGCTCCGCGAGAAGGTCCCAATGATAAGCATCCTTTTTCAGTAAATCCGACAATGGAGCTGCTAGAGTACCAAAGCCCTTGATAAATTTTCTATAATACCCAGCTAATCCCAAAAAGCTCTTATACTCTTAACTGATCTCGGCGTCGGCCAATTCACAATAGCCTCTATTTTTTCCTTGTCCACGCCAACACCTTCGGATGAGATAACATGTCCCAAATACTGAATTTGACGCAACCCAAAAGAGCATTTTTCTTTCTTAGCATACAACTCATGTCTAAGCAACTCAGCTAGCGTCAATTCAAGATGGTATAGATGTTCATCCCAACACTTGCTGTAGATAAGAATATCATCAAAGAAAACTAAAATAAATTTTCTGAGATATGGAGCAAATACCTCATTCATCAAAGCTTGGAAGGTGGAAGGAGCATTGGATAATCCGAACGGCATAACCTTGAACTCATAATGCCCATGGTGTGTCCGGAAAGCTGTTTTGTGGACATCATCTCCATACATTCTTATTTGGTGATAACCTGACCTCAAATCCAGCTTAGAAAAATAGGTAGTACCATGTAATTCATCCAAGAGTTCATCAATGTTGGGAATGGGAAACTTATCCTTTATCGTTGCCTTGTTGAGAGCCCTATAATCGACACACATCCTCCAACTTCCATCTTTCTTCTTGACTAGCAACACCGGAGCTGAATAGGGACTTGATGTAGGCTGAATTATTCCATCCTCCAGTAATTGCTTCACTTGTCTCTCAATTTCATTTTTCTGAAAGTAAGGATACCGATACGGTCTCACGGCTACCGGCAGCGTTCCCTCCTTGAGGTTCACATGATGGTCATGAGGGCGTGTAGGCGGCAGCCCCTTGGGTACAGAAAACACCTTGTCAAACCTTAGCAGTAGCTGATCCAATCCATCTTGTTGTTGAGCTGTTAAGGTAGTTTCCGGTTGACCCAAAACCCTGCTGTTTACCACTTGCAAGTTCATCAATAACCCCTGTTTCCTTTGTTTGAAAGATTGTGAAATACGCTTCTTATCACACAACTGATCCGGAGGAGTGATCTGCCCTCTTAATTCCACTGTTTTCTCTTTATCTTTGAAGGACATCGTGAGGGATTCAAAGTCCCATAGGATTGGCCCCAACGTCTTCAACCATTGAATACCCAAAACGATGTCAATCTCTTCCAACTGAAGTATGAAAAATTCTGAAGTAGTAGCATATCCTGGAAATTCAATCTTGATAGCTGAACACCTTCCCCCACAACTCATTCGGTCGCCATTGGCAATCTGAACTTTGGGTCCATTGTTGGTTTCCTTCGGCAACTTCAATTTCTGAACCAGCTTTGCATTCACAAAATTGTGGGAGCTACCCGAATCAATCAGAATTGTCACTTGGTGTCCACCCACTCTTCTGAGAACCCTCATGGTGTTTGAAGTAATGATTCCCGTCAAAGCATTCAAGGAGATGGCTGGAGTAAGGGAGTCATCTTCCGGGTCACTATCGTCCTCCTCCAACAGTTCCTCCTCCCTCTCCACTTCAATGATGAATAACCTTTTACACTTGTGTCCAGGTACAAATTTCTCGTCACACCTGAAACACAATCCAGCCTCCTTTCTCTCTTGCAATTGCTTGATGCTGAATTTCCGTCCATGAGGAATTTCCTTGAATTGCTGCTCTGCTGCTACCCCAACATCAGCCTTGATCGACCCAAAACTACCTCCCTTGTTAGACGGTCCAGCTGCATGTTGATATCCCCTGTTCATTGCTCTCCCAATTGTTGTTGATTTCTGATTCACATGGTTCTCCATATGTCTAGCCAGCCCCTGAGCGTCCAGTAAGGTGTCCGGCTTCCTAGCTTTCACCTCCATTCTCAATTGAGGCTTGAGACCACAAGTATAGCTGTTGATTCTTTGCTCTTCAGTCATGCTTCCAGCTCTAGTGGCCAACCGGTTAAATTGAACGGTATACTCTTGAACTGATGTGTCCTGTTTTAACCGAGTAAGGTCGCAATAAAAATCCTCATACTCCGAGGGACCGAACTGAAGATTCATGGCTTCCTTCAATTCAGGCCAACTAGGAATCCCATGATGTTCTTGCAACATATCAAACCAAATTTGTGCATCATCCTCCAAATGAAAACTTGCCAATTCTACTTGCAATCTCTCTTGGACGTGATGCAACTTGAAAATTTTTTCTGCCCTGCTAAACCATGAAATTGGGTCCTTGGTTCCATCAAACTTTGGAAAGCTGATCTTGGAGCCTTTCAAGAAATCTTCATTTGGGTCATCATAGGCAGCAATATCCTTGCAATTTTGGGCAGCGCCTTCCTAGAAATTTTGTCAAACAGGTGCTCTTCCTCTCCTGCCCATACCGAATTGCTTTCTTCCTCCTTGCAGCAGCGTCTCTTCCAGCTCTTCTTGGTGGTGCAAACCCTGCAATACATCATCACAAGATCGCCTACCCTGCAATCCATCCTCACAAGGTCGCCTACCATGCAACCCATCCTCACAAAGTCGCCCCATCCCTGCTAAAATTGGATGTGCTCCTGGATGACGATCAGCCATACCCTGCAACAGAGCCTCATGGTGTCGCCCCCTCTCTACTGATGTCAACAACACCTCTTGGGGACGTCCAACATGGGATTCCAGCAATGGATCATCCCTCTCCATCCCCATTGCAGGAACCCTCCCCTGAATTGTCTCAATACCTTCTCTATTTCCCAAACCATCACTTCTTGATTGCAGTAATAAATCAAACTTTGATGACATATTGGTAATGGCAGCAATCAATTGATCTTAAACCCTCATAATTTGGGATAATTCATCAAGATGGGGTGAAGAAGACGTACCTTCTTCGACCTGCTATAGTACCAATCTGGAAGGGGTTTCTCCTCCAAGCTCCACAACCAATTCCTTGCCCTTGGAAGGCTTGGAACTCTGCTTTGTTGGTGCCATCTTGAGGACGAACTTCCTGGATGAAGGGGGATGAAAATAAACAGCAACAATGGTGGAAGAAGGGCTGCAATTTCAGCAACCAAGGGGGAACAACCAGGGCGTCCTGGTTCCTTGGGTTCCAAGAAATGTTAGAAGGGGTGGAGCAATCTCCAAAAGGGTGAATTTGATTTTCAAAACAAAAGTTGTTACACAATTCTGTTACAGCCCGCTTTTGTAGGCATATTTCCTAGTAAAATTACCCAAACACCCCTACTCAATTACCCCTACTAACAACTCTACTAACAATACTACCATTCTACTAACAATGCTAGCAATATTCATAACATCTGGTGATGGTACTAATGTTAACATGACTACGTCTCATTTCTCTGCTTGCTAAAGATGGAGATTGCTTGGACATACAAATTTTGTAGTGAAAATTTTCTCTGGATGCTAGATCATGTTCATTTTATTTGAAACTTTAAAAAAATTTAGTATTAGATATATAATACAGCGAATGATCTACAAATGTTAACAGTACCTTGACTTCAAATAATTTCAGGAGCTCTGTCTGGCACTAATTTTTTCAAAGAACAAATTGCAAGCTCAGTTAGTATTGGCGTTGAAGTTGAAGGGCTAATGTCAAAATATAGCTCAATAGACTGAGTCCACCGCGAAACAGGGAGGTATATAGTCAATGTACAATTTAAAAAAAATGTGGTCAATGATCTCATGCAGGTAGGAACTAAGAGATTTAATTAATATAAGTTCCAGATTTACAACTAATTAAGGAATTTGTTTTGTAGTCAAAGAATGTATCGATCTGCCGTGAAGATTATGACTAATTTGGCAAATAGAATAGCTGGGTCGTCTCTAGTACTTTCAATTGATTTTACTAAAAAAAGGAGCACAGCCCATGATTTCTCTATTAATTTTTTTAATAAGTCAATGATCAAATATTTTACCAGCGCCATTGTCACATCAAGATTTATTTGATCACGGATTAATGAAGTCCACCCTCTACTTAACAAATATGCCCCCATATATATATATTTGAATTGGGTTTACCGATTCCAATTACACCACAACAATTGATTACATGATCAGACCAATGAAGTTCAAGGCCTGCATGGGTGGCCTTATGATATTCTTGATCAACCTTCTACAAGTAATTACGGCCATGGCCATGGCCGACCCTCAAACCAACCTTTTGGCATGGATCTGCGGCCAGGCCTTGGCCATCCGCCCACCCTCCTACTACGCCAGCCTCAACGCCACCTTCCCCACCCTCCGCTCCGGCCTCTCGTCCACCCTACACGCCTGGGCCCTGTCGCAACCCGATCAACCACTCCACGTCTACTTCCAATGCCGGGAGTACCTCACCTCCGTAGACTGCCTCGCCTGCTTCGACGCTGCCACCTCCCTCATAGGAAGGTGCTACCCCAGCTCAAGCGGAAAAGTCGTCTTCGACGGGTGCACTCTCGGGTTTAGGACCAGCAGCAAACGCTATGACTGGGAGGCCAACAGCGTCTGGCCGCTCTCCAGCTCATGCGAGGTTCGAACTGTGGGGACAGAGGAGGCGCCAGAGTTTAGCTCGGTGGTGGCGACTGCGGTGGAGCGTCTGGTGAAGGGAGTGCCCACGGAAAAAACATTTTTTGGGGCGGCTAGCGTCAACGGAGGCAACGGGGCCTTGGTATATGCAGTAGGGCAGTGTTTGATAGACGATAACTTTAAACCTGTTGATTGCGGGAAATGCCTCCAATCAGCCTACCAGAATATAAAGGGGTGTTTGCCGGCATCTGGGGCTAGGTCTGGGATGTTGGAGTGTTTTCTCCGATACTCTGATCAGTCCTTCTTCAACGACTCCAAGGTGCTTCTTACACCAACTCATGGTAATAATCTATCTTTTACAATATGTAATAAGAGAGTGATTTTTAATCAGTATCATGATCAATTTTTAATGAGAGATTAGTAAATAACTCAATATAATTTGTTAAGATAATAATAATGTCCTTAAAAAAATAATTTCAAATGTCATTAAGATGTTTTGAAATCTCTACAAAATATAATCTAATCCATTTGAATTTTCCAAAACTTATAATTATTATTTTTGGAATTTTTTAATTAATTAAATTAGAAATATGAAAAAGGTGGAAAATCTGATAGCCTTTTTTTAATTTTTATCAAATCATTTATTATTATTTTCGGATTTTTGTAATTAATTAAATTTGAAATGCGATAAACATGGAAAATACGAATTGATAAATACATATTTAATATTATTATTTTCAGAATTTTTTAATCAATTAAGTTAGAAATATGATGAAGATATAAAATTAATCTCATCTTTAGAATTTTTATAAATCTTAATAATATTATTATTTTTAGAACATTTAATTAACTAACTTAGAAATATGATAAAGATGGAAATTAAAGTTGATAAACACATATTTTCAAATATTAAAGAATGCCATTTCTTACACTGTCTTCATTAAGCTTTTAGGTGAAGTGGTAATTTCATATTTTCTAAAGTGAGTTCAAATTCCACCGGTAGCAAACAAAATAAATAGTGTTTGCACCTCATAATTTGTCCCCGTGTACAAGTAAAAAACACTTGATTATTCTTAACAGCTTTCAAGTGAATTCCACAATTTCTTAGAAAAATTGCTAATATAAAGGTCAATGTATTAGCCAGTATAATGTACGACTGTTGGGGTCTGTTAGTCGGGTTAAGTGGACTTAATTATAGCATGGTTATAGTGTAAATTACTTAACCATTGTAAGTCTTAGTGAGTTACACTGACCATATATCTAAGTAACGTACGTTATTAATAAATCATGCCCATTTGACAAATACATTGATATACTAATAATGATTTGAATAAATATTAAAATACCAATAGCAACCTAACACATTATTATCGTAATTATATATCTACATGTTTCCACAGAGAGCTGGTTTAAATAATCAGATAAAGGAATTCATTTTAGGTCGCACATTGAAGCCCAAGTGGAAAGGCTCGTTGTCCAATCTATGACAGTTTCATGTTGTAAAATGTAGACGAGAACAAACGTAATAAACTCATTGTGGGAAGCATGACCAGTGTGGCGGTTGTTGCATTCTGCTTGGCTCTTTTTATCACAATATTCATATGCATTTGGCGACGTCCAGATAGTCGGCGGGCCACGATAGGTATTTGTGGTGCAATTGACTGATTCTACATTGGTTAAAATTTTCAATTTCCCCAAGTACTTATGAACTTTTCATTAATGGCTTTTGTGTTTTGGGCCTCTCGTAATTTTGCAGATACTGCCTGGTTAATGGACTTGGGTGTTTCTGGGTTGCACCAACCGATAAGTTTCCAGTACAGTGACCTCGAAGATGCCACGGAAAATTTTAGCGATGCAAATATTTTAGGAAATGGAGGATTTGCTATTGTCTATAAGGTATGTTATAAGGCCAAAAAAATAAAATTGCCTAGCAAAATATTTGCTTCGCGTTTATTTTTACAAGAGAACCTTTTGATCTCCATATCGTTGTCGACTGCATGAAAAGCTGGGAAAAAGTTGGTTTGCACAGGTGGAGAAACATTGAAATAAAAATAATGTTCCAGTCGCTGAAAAAATACCACTTTTACCATGATACAAATATTGATTTTTGTAGTTTTCAAAATTATATTGTGGATAATATTTTCCCAAGGCAATATAGTCTAACACAACCGCTGAAAAGAAAGAATATTTTTTTGTAGTGTCTTTTCGAACAACTTTGAGCTTTCATAAGAACTGCTTATGCCGATCAATTTACAAAGTCAGAATATTGTCATAGTTAATTTATTCGAAAAAGTGTAATCTACGTAGAAAAAAACTTACATTCTAGTTTCCCATCAAATTATTTGAACATTTGCTATTAATAGGGCTTGCTGAAAAACGGGCGAGTTGTGGCCGTCAAAAAGCTTACAGTAGGAGTGGCTACAGAAACAAGGGTGGGTTTTGAACGAGAAATAGTCCTGTTGAGCAATACTAGACATAGAAATGTTGTCAATCTACTTGGTTACTGCAAAAAAGGCTCGGATCTCTTGTTGGTATATGAATACATGGAGAAGGGAAGCCTTGACAAAATCTTGCTTGGTATACAGACTTCTAATAATCCACAACCCACTATATAGCTGTTAAACAATGTTTTGTACGTATAGATGCCTTGCGGTATTATTGCTTGTCTTCTTCATATAAACAAACATGCAGGTGACATGCGCAGTAGTGAATCTCTGAGTTGGAGACAGAGGTTTGATATAATTGTTGGCATAGCTCGTGGGCTATCTTACTTGCACGAGGATTTCTTTGTTCCTATCATTCACAGAGACATAAAATGTGGAAACATACTTCTCGATGATCAACTCCAAGCCAAGATCGGAGACTTTGGACTTGCAAGGTTGTTTCCTGAAGATCAAAGCCATATCCGTAGTAGATTAGCTGGAACAATGTGAGAACTTCCAAGCCTTCATATTCTAATGGTAACTATTCAAATAAAATAGTTATTGAACTATTATTGATGTTGTGTTACATATAGTGGCTACACAGCTCCAGAGTACATGCTTCAAGGCCATTTATCTCAGAAGGCTGACGTATACAGTTTTGGAATAATAGTTCTAGAGATTGTCAGCCGTCGAAGGTGTGATGATCTGAGCATTGAGCCATTTCTTCTTGGACAGGTGATTATCAACAAATATTATTACAAGCTGGTACGTACTTTAGCTTTTGTGTTATAAATGTTTGCAATTACTCTCGATTTGATAGGCTTGGAGGGTGTATGAAGATGACTCTTTACTGGATTTGGTTGACGAAAATATGGAGCTTGATGAATCCGAAGAAGAGGAGGTGAAGATGGTGATACAAGCGGGACTGATGTGCACTCAACACTCTCATTCAAGACCAACCATGTCCGAAGTGGTGGCAAAGCTTTTGAGCGAAACGTATGTAAGATTCCCACTTCGACGGCCTACCTTCATTAGAACTGGGAATGAGAACTCGCCCATTGATGTGCCTGGTACAATTAGTAACGCAAAAATGAGTATGTCTTCCTTCTCCGGCCGTTGAACATGGATATATAGCCGGGACAAAGAAGAGGTAGCAACTTTGAAGTTGAATCACTCTTTATAAGATGATCATTTTTTCGGCTTTAAAACATGAAAATCATTGGATGTATGTGCATTCATGTTGAGGAACTGCTGAAGTGAATGTCATTTGGCCCATTTCCAACTAATTCTGTATTTGAAGACGTAGAATTTGTCGTTAATTATTTTCCCCCGTATTCCACCATGGTTGCTGTTAACAATAGAGAACAAGAAGCACAAATTAACCCCCATAAACTATCTCATGGCATCTAATAGTTTTTGAAGCAAGATCCGATATGTTAATTAGGGGTGTGTTTGTGGATTTAATTTTTATATAGTAGCTTGGCAAGAAATAACTCAAGCAGTTTAATCTGAAAGTAGTGTAATTAATAACATGACAATTTTATATAAAATATAGTTATATGATAACGAGCCAAGTATCTATTCGAGTTCTATGATAACGAGCATGAGTTTCCAATCCATGCAAGCTGAACATATTTTGCTCCCAAGCTAGCTTTCACGTACCCTTCCTTCGACCTTCCCTTTGCCTTGAAATATTCATCCCAATTTTCTTGCACGTACACTTTCGTGGTTCTCTCTTGTGTACTCCCATTGCATCCTTCATACAATTAATCCTTAGAAGTATCATACATATTTATCATCAAGCAATAAAAAAATACATGTATGTAATCATTATGTCGCCCTTTTATTTATGTGTTTTTATATATCAAGAGTTATTCCCGCATGTAGGAAGGTGTCTTCCTTGTACACGATAATTTTTTAATCTTTGTCGTTGGTAATTTAGTTTGGACCGAGTTGATTAAGAGGATGGTTGACGTAGCAGCAGAGCTTTTCTTGGGCTGCTCATCTCTGGTATCACTTATTCTAAGGTTCGTTCCTTGCAATTAGGAAGAAGGCTTTGTCTATGGTTTTGGGAACTAGCTCTCATCCCTTTTCTGCATCATTTCTCCTTCACCTGTAGATAATAATACCTCTCTTTTTTCTCAGACAGTTAATAGGTCTCTGATGTAGGTGAAGGTAGTGAAATTTGTAATAATATTTAGAACTCCTATGTGGATGATGCTAAATAATTATCTAAAGAATAATTCATAAGAATTAGAAAGACAATAGAAAAGAAATGGAAATTTAGTCAAGAGGCCAGAGGGAAAAAACGAGAGGATATAAGAATC
Organism: Piper betle; assembly: GCA_033002965.1. NCBI lineage: Eukaryota > Viridiplantae > Streptophyta > Magnoliopsida > Piperales > Piperaceae > Piper > Piper betle. The sequence goes on along the minus strand of JAURVB010009976.1, from coordinate 106,028 downwards.
ACTTCACTCATCATTATCATAGTGAGTATATATTATAGGAGACTTAAGAACCTCTATATATAAAGGTATAGAATATAATTAAATGAGAAAAAAACTACTATAACTCTATATGAAAGAATTAATTAATATTGAAACTCTTATGACCTATTTTTCTTCCAGTAACTCCTATGACTAAAATAAAGAAACCATATCAATGACAAAAATCTTGTACTACATTAATTAGTTTTGGAGTTTTCCCTCCAAAAAACTGTTTAATTTAGCTTCATTGACTAACCCGTCTGTGGATAGCTCAAGCAAACATTCATGGGAGACTAATCAAACGGAGAGAAGCTGTTCACAAGCCCAGAGACCGAGTTTTTGCAGTAGGAGACCGGAGTATAGGCCATGAGCTATGCATGTTGTGACAAATTAACTGGGGAAAAACCAGCAGAGAATGGTGAGATCACTTAGCTTTCTCGGCCACTAGATTATGGTCATGATCGATCCATGCAAGTGAATATATTAGAAATTATGCCCTTATGGGTGCTCTTTGCGAGACTCTAGTCCAATAGTTTAGTTGCACTCTTTCGTAAATGGATAATATTATCCATTGGTAGTTAGTAGTTGTGTTCTTTGGAGAAGGAGTTACAACTATTTATTAATGGTTGAAACCCGCCTTAAAGGTATGAGCTCCTTCTAAATCATATAATTTCCCTATATACAGGTACCAAGAGGAGTTGGCCAAATTGAAAGCTTGAAAGAATAATGTCTCTACTTTTCCATTTATTACCGTCGGAAATCAAAGGGTAGACAATACGATCGATATTCTCTAATAGCAGCTGTGGAAGGTACATTGTTCCCCCATAAATTTAATAGAATACTGCCATGGCCGCAGTTTGTAAAGAATTGCATAACAAGCTGCGGAAAAGGCATGCAAGCATTGTCATACCAGCAGCATGCGTAGTTCTAGATGAAGTTGGTAAGGATTCTGAGGATCAGAGAGAAGTGGGGGAGGTCGAAGGTAAAGAATTCTTTGTAGCATGCAGGAGAAGCAGGAAGAAGAACATGGAGGATAAATATGCAGACTCTAAGCAGGTGCTTATATGTTGCGCTAGCTTATGCAAGATCTTTCTCTAACAAAACCATAAGATTAAGTTTTAGCTGATTAAAATGTATACTATGTGCAGGCTTTCTTTGGGGTTTTTGATGGCGACGGTGGTAAAAAAGTGTTGATTTTATTGCAGACAAACTTGGCAAGAAAATTGGAGGAGCCATGAAACAGGCGAGGGAAGAAGAGGATGATAGATAGCCTAGGGACGGCAACCAAGCTCGTCTACAAGACCACGGACGACTACTTTCTAGCCCAGGCACGTACATTTCATCTCCTACCAACTTACAATTACCACGTTTTAATTCTTCCAACTTACTTTAATACACTCATTCAGCATATCTTGACTAATTAGGCGTCCATGGTTTAAACTTTTGATCAATTGTATGTTTTTATAAGCAGGGTCTGAAGGGTGGCGCTTGTGCAGCCACGGTGTTGATTAAGGATGGAGAAGCACTGGTAGCCAACGTCGGGGACTGAAGAGTGGTTCTGAGTAGAAACTGCGTGGCTCATGCTGTCACCAATGACCACAAGGTCGAAAGGCATGACGAACGCTGCCGGATTCAAAGCTTGGTACATTATCTATTATGCTCTTATACTCTCTATTTCTATACATGCTTTGATTGATCAGTTACTACATGTTATTGGCTTAACCAGTGTGCAAGTGGATGTATTACCTTGCATCTTCTTTTGTCTTGTGAACAACACGGTTACAAGTTGCTTCGTTCATCGGAGGCTTCGTTAACGCTTACAATGGGGCGTGGAGAGTTCAGAGCTCGCTGGCTGTGTCTAGAGCTATCGGCGATTCACATCTGAAAAAGTGGCCAAAAACTAGCAAAATCCGTCTCACTACCGAATGCCAATTTTTTATCCTTGCTTCTGATGGATTGTGGGATAAGGTGGCTTCAAATTATGCATAACATATAAATAAATATAGCAGCTACTAGCTTTTCTACATATATAAACTTGTTCGATCGATCAACACATAGTTTGAATAAAGATTTGATTTATATAAAGGTGACATAAAAAATTGATGGAAGTTGAAATGTGAAAGCAGGTAACAAATCAAAAGGCTGTGGATGAGGTGTTGAAGCAAGGTGCGTCCAGTGAGTCGTGTAATGTGCTAGTGGAGTTGTCATGCATGCGAGGCAACAAGGACGACATCACTGTTATGGTTGTTGATCTTGGGAGTTTTGTGTAACCATTTATTAACGGGATAGGCGTATACATGCAGATTTTTATATGTTGATCATACTTTTAGATAAGCATTATTCTTCCAAATGATTTTTATATGTTGATCATACTTTTAGATAAGCATTATTCTTCCAAATAGACATTATTCTTTTAAAGTAGCTCTACGTCATTCGATCATAGGCTTGGAGGTTGTTAATGAAATGCAATCACCTTAGTAGCTCAGCCCAGTTGGCCTGGTACGTTTGCAGCTGATCCATACATAACTGCTGGTAAAAAGTAAAAATTAGATGAAGAGAGGAGAAAGCTACATGACAGAGTAACTTGCCTTGGACTGAATGGCCTGTGTACCATACCTAAAAGGAATCTTGCACTAACCCCGTATTCAAGAACACGTTAGAAGTTGGGACATAAATGCCTCCATGTTTTTATGCTTTGCTGCAGTCGGCAAGTATACATAACAATCTCCTCTCATTTAATGAATGATCATGACTGTTTCAGATCTCCTTCAAGTGCTTAATTAACTCAGCCGACATGCTACACAAAATAAATGAAGTTCTACATAAACTGTGGTAATCTGCTCTGCTGCAAATTGCAATGTAGTATGTGAACCATGGTTAATGGTATGCTGACATTTCGGCGATAGGATGCAATAGTATTATGTTTACGAAGCGAAACGAGTAATAGTTGATGTGTCCAATATGAGCAAACAAGCCACAACGAAGTTCCTGGCATATTCGAAAGGGCGGTTAACTTAAAAAGACAATTGAGAATATTTCAACAAATAGAAAATTAGCTCTAGCTACCACAAGTTCTTCAAGATCACTTCCAAAACCTACTTCTTCTCCTTCACAATTTTGTTAGTCTTGGACATGGTACTTCTCAATGAACTGTAGAAAAGATAAACATTGGCAGTGGGCACAAACTGTACTGAAATTACACTACTTTGTGAGGAATCAAACATTGCATACTGATACCCCAACGTCTGGAAAACCTGAAAATAATCAATTATATGTAATTGGAGATCAGATCAACAAAAGCTAGAAAATCATGCGCAAACCTGCTGTGGGGGGACTGGCAGAGGCATGGAGGTAGAGGATGAAAGAGTACTAAGATATTGGCACGGCTCAATCAGAATCATCTGATTTTCATCTCTACCTTTTCAACTGTCTGAGTGAGCCGGGCCAACATCACAGTAACTGTTTCAATGCAAGGCTTTCCTTTCGCCGCCACCTTCTTTTTGCCAAAGAGATCAAAACCCAGAAAAAAAATACTGGGCTTTGTGTGGAAGAATGAGAGAAAGATGAAGAGGGGATCACTTGCTAGAGAGAACAGTGGTGATCAAGAAGAACCGCAAGGGGGGATGGAATGTCAACAATATTTAAGATGATGAAGGCTTACAGTTGAACTTATAACACTGGACTACCAAACCAAACGTCACAGCCTACTACATTTAATGCAATTTATTGTTCATGGAATCTGGAAATTTCTTCTACTAAATAGAACCACCAAAAAACCAGCTCAGAATTCTCTACAGAAACATACTTGGAAATTTGGCATCTATTCAAAAGCCTGGAATTAAATCACAACTACATGCTTTAATTAATTTGACACCAAAATAGGAGTGCAACAGTGCCAGACATAGAATGCTAACCTAATATAATCATTTAATATACGCACTTATAATACTTCTATTTCTATAGGCTATACAGCAGCAAGTTCTAAACAAGCTCCCTATTCCATCTTTTACCTATTAGCATGGTTGTGTGGGAAAAAAAACTAATTACCCATTTTCTTCTTATGGGTACAATCCATTTATTTCCTTGTAGAAGTTATTAAAATCTACGCATCTTTTACATCATTTTGAGGAGGAATGCCTCTTCAATGTAATTGCTGGTCGTTTTGTTTTTTCAACTCCTTAAGGTATGATAATTCTCCAAACAAAGAATGAATTTCACAGTTAAAAATCGTTGCCATGCAATAACATAGTATGATATGGTTCTACTGGTCCCTCCACCGACCATCCTAAGAGCTGTTGCAGGAGGATTGAATATGGAGCAGATCTGTCGTATACTCTTATGAGGAGGCAACAGATGAAACTGTTCAGAAAGGCTTTGTCTGATACAAAGTTATATTGGGGGGTTGTGGTAGGTACCCATTACTTGAATGCTTTTGCTGTTTTGAATGGTAGTCATATCATCCTAACAGCTTGTTGCTTCTTTAATGTTTGTGGTATCTGACCCCGTTAAAACGTTAAAGCACAAGGCCTGGAAAATCTGCATGATATGGATGAGTCTTCAGTCTTCAACAGTACCACCCACAGCAATTCTCAAGCAAGATGTGTGAATTGTCCTTTCACCAACTTTTGCTTCTTTTCTTCTACTTCTCCTGGTTTTTGTTGCACTTGCATATATACTTGCATTACAAATGATAAATTTCAGGGCTTACGATGGTAATAATGTAAAGAAACTTATATTCTAAATTTTAAAAGGTTAATCAATTTTTTTAAAAGCCCAAGATATGAGTTAATTTGAGATTCTCAGATTCTTAATATATGCAAGCAGAGTCCTCCGGGTTTTCTTATGTAAAATTTATTTCACACCACCAAAATGTAATTATCGAAGAGCAATCGAAACATCAGGTTACAATTAACCAACCTGAGCCAGAACAAAGGGAACACCAATGGATGGTAGCTTTTCTTTTTCTTTTTTTTCTCAATTTATTTTTAGGGCTAAGATAGCTATATATATATATATATATATATATATATATATGAATCTTGCAGTTTGTCACAGCTCTTTTCTATCAACCATCATTTCAGTAAATTGATTATTGTGCCCAGACGACATGTAATAAACAAAGACATGCAGTGCAGTGCATAGAACTCTGACTAGAACAAGATTAATATGAAAGATAACTTTTTTTTTCAGATGATGCTAAAGAGGGAGATTTGCTTAACCCAGGTAGAATATTAAATGAAAGTAAAACCAGTTCCCTGTTTTTCCATGCCTGCCTTCAGGGTAAATGCCCTACACCTTTTTCCCCAATGCCTACTAATTTCTATAACTGCACCGACATCCATGCCAATAAATTTCAAACAAGATAAACAAGAGAGATTTGTAGGACTTGTACTCGAATTTGAATGGGCAAGATATCATTTGTCGGCTGGCCAAATATACTGAAAATTATTTCTTTTTCCATGCAATACTTGCCCGGTATGAGCAGATTAAGTAGCTCAAAGCATGCTTAATGATAAGTAGCTCAAAACATAAAAAAACAAAGAACTTCCATTTTTTTAGATACTCACACTCAAATATAGTGCAGAGGTCTAACTAGTGAAAACAATATTGCCCAACTAATCGGACCATGTATTTCAACAGAAGAACACAACCAAAGCAGGATTCCCACCATTTCTTACTGCTCATTTGCCTCAATGGATACTGGGGAATTACGATGATAAATGATTGCATGGATGCACAATGACTCTACCGTGTTTTGCTTACTGCAACGACTACAAAGTGTTTGATTCCCCCACAAATACATGGTAGAATATGTAATCCAACACATCTAAGTTGAATCAACTTCTTCCCTTAATCAGACAGTATATCACTCCATTGCAATATCAGAGACTTCCCACTAGAGTACACACAATCTGAAACGAATATCCTGAATAAAACACTCAAACTATACTGATTCGAGAATATTAGTGTGCCATACACAATAGCAGATACTCTAGCTATTTGAGAGTATAAATTCGCAATGCATCACAATAGTGGAAAATTTTATTATATCATGAACAAAGATTGGCAAAAGAAAGCTAACAAGAACATTGTACAAACTGTGTTCAGGATCACATACCCACCTATCTTGCATTCTCAAAGATTCCAACCATCATACCTACGAGTAAAAAAGTCTACGTTTCCCATTTTACCTTTCTAGAAAAACATCTACCCTCCAACAGAAATAAGAGGAATAAATTTAATTAGTTTTATATCTTTTCATTCAGAATTATATGGAATTACAATTGAGAAGTTTCATCCTATCAACCTAAAGGGCCCAATGACTCTTTCAGAGCAGCTCGTCTAACTCCACTCAATCAAAATGTATGCGTTCAATCTGCAATCCCTAAGACTTAATAATAAGGTTTCAAGAAGGCCATTGTAGCGCGGTCACTATATCTTATCGCCATATATTTTATGGCAAAGAAATAGATTATCATAAAATACAGCTTCACACTTCGAGTGTGAACAAGAATAATTTGTGGTGTCATACATTGTTAAATATTGCACAAGTGCAAGACGTGAAATACAGCTACTGCTCAATGTACATATGTGACCGGTAGTATTCTGCAGCCCTTTAACTTAAGATTTTATTTGTTTTTCGGTTTGGTTTGGCCTTTGGTTTAATTCACTTTGTCTTTTGATTCAATTTCGTTTGGTTTGGCTTTTGGTTCTCAATTCTAGGGAGAGTTGGTGTTACTCGTGCTTTGAAAAACTTTGGCTTATGTGCGTGCTTACTAGTGTGGTTTTGTTTAGCATATATTGAGTTTTAGAAGTACTTAATATAATCGTCTACAAGTTAGACGGGTCGTTTGGAGGGGGGTGTTATAGTCATACATTTAGTGACAAAATGTTATCAAATGAATTGATGTGACCTTTAATTTGTTGTCACACTATTTCTTCATAGTCTCTTACTTTATTTATGTGATCAATTTGACTTCATACTCATTTAAAAATTTCTTTAGTGTTGTACTATTATAAAGTCGTAAAATTTGTGTAAGTACAATTTAAATAGAAATTTCTTTAGTGTTGTACTATTATAAAGTTGTAAAATTTGTGTAAGTACAATTTAAATAGGGTTAAAAGATATTATGAGTCATATCACATTAATAAACCATACCACATGGTGGGTTGTGTTTATTAATTATAGATACATTCATCTACACTTCTTCAATTCCCTTTCATTTTTCTATGAAAAACTTTATCTTTATAAACATATAATTCTACCTTCAATTGCAAATTATTTTAATATCATCCTTCCACCTTTTGTTGAGTTTTTCCAACATTGTCCGATCGATTGCGTAAGGCCAGCGATAGCAACAGAACCAGGAAAATATATAGAAAAGACAGTTCTTTTCTAGTCTGCTGGAATTTGTCAAAATTTCCCTTTACACGTCGAGGTACCCGTACATCAACTATACTTTGAAGTATATATTTCCGTAGTTGGGTTTACAGCGAGTTATTATTCTTTTAAATATTTTATTTAATCCACTTCTTTTGACATTTGACGAAAGTTTCCAACTTTTAACCTAATTTAAAACCTTGATCTTATATATCTACTAATAACTCTATAAAAGAGCTATTATTATTTGCATTTTATATTGAGTTTTTGTCATGTTACAAATCGTTTATATTTCAATTTTATTAGTTTAAAAGTTTATTAGATATTTTTAATAATGCGAGAAATTATTGTGATTTTGGTGTAAAAATTACTAATTAATGTTGTTCTAACAGGGTATAAGAGTTAAAAGACGATCCGAAGTGAATTCAGGGTGAAATTAGGCCAAAACTCATAACCTGGAAGCTATAACCGCGAGCAGAACGCTATAGAGCTAGATTCACGAGCGCTTGAGCGCCGGCATTTTGGTTAAGGAAATTTTATGGCTAGGAGCAGAAAGCTCGAACGCCCTGATTTTGAGCGCTGGCATTTCTGTTAAGGAAGAGTTACAGCCGAAGCTGAGCACTCAAGCGCCAGGATTTAGAGCGCTCGCGCCTGACCTGATTTTTCTAATATTTTTGGAGATCCTGGTGGACCACACTTGAAATATTTGTGTAGATCCTTTATAAACTTGGTTTTAACAAAAAAGAGCAAAATTAAACGGCTAAGATATAACGACCCGGCCCAAAGTGCAACGTAATGAGCCTAAGTCATTTCTTTAAAATAGTTAACCCAAGTTAAAGATCTATAATCCATTCTCACTTGTAAACCCAAGTTAAAGATCTATAGTTCATTCTCACTTATAAATCTTTTCCCAGTAGGTATTAGATGTGAAACTAATTTGAAAGATCTCATAATCCACCCACCTTATGAAATTTTGTCCCCAAAATTCCTACACTTAGCCCTTTGCTAGCCCGAACCCATGACCTTCCATGGCCCGTGACCAAAAGCCTAGCCAACATCCATAGTCTAGCCCATCATCTAATACGGAAGCAGGTTGTTCTGATACCATTTATAATGACCCGGCCCAAAGTATAACGTAATGAATTTCGTCATTTCTTTAAAATGGTTAATCTAAGTTAAAGATCTATAGTTCATTCTCACTTATAAACAGGATCTTCTCTCGATAGGTATTAGATGTGAGACTAAGTTGAGGGATCTCACATAAGAAATAGCACGAAAGCCGAGAGAAGAAGACGAAGAAGTTGGATCAGAAGAAGAAGACACTTTCTCCAAAAGAGTTTTTCTTTATTTTGATTTAATTCCTTTGTAATTAAATAACGTCTTTCATATCACGAATGAATTTCTTGAATTCAATTGAATACTTTATGGAGTAAATTATTTTCTAGGATTTTTAATAACACCTAGTGCATGGATTAATAAAGGTTATTAATTTTTGTCTAGGAATTTGTGATGTTGGATCATCTATTTTATTCCATTCATTAATGCTATCATTAGACTAGCCACCTATTGTTAGATCTAGAGATTTAATTTTTTCTAGAGATAGAAAGATTAAATTTGTCATTGAATAAAATAATCTTTGTTCATTTATTTTAGGTAATTCACATATGAGATAAAGATATACTCATATGTCTTGGGTAACTGTTATAATTTTGCATATACAATTTCATAGAGATATAGGAATTGGGTGTCAGTGATAAGTTTATGGTGAATCGAGAGATGTCATAAATAATTAATTCCTGTGGTTAATGATTCAAATGTGTAATTCATGTATATACGTTTTAACTTTAATCATATAGAGCACTAAGTAAAATTGAAAATCCTAGGTTTGTTGTCTAGAAGTTAATATTTAATTTAAATATTGCATTTTAGATTAGTTTAGCTTTAATTTATTATTAAATCACTCTTTGAATTTGCTTTCATTTTAAGTATAATTAATTAAATTAGTTTTGATAATTGAGAATTTCTAGTACTAATTCCTCGTGGGACGATACTTTCTTATCACTTGTATTACTTGATTCGGCACATACACTTGTGTTATAATTTCCACATCACCTACAATTTGATTTTCTATTTTGGTAACTCTTGCACTATTATTTTGTTATTGTTCTTTTTAATTCTTTCATGTCATATTTTTATTCATCTATTGTAATTTACAAATATATATAACAATTGATTTAAATTAATCTTATCTTGTTTGATCACACATTTTTATGCTTGCATCATATAAATTGTATTAGATGTTGAGTTAAGTTCGTTTATAAGTTGCATAGTTCAAGCTCGCCGATAGATTGCTTGGAGCTTGAAGACCAGGTATGTTTAGGACTCATTTTTTATTTTACGCTTATCTGATGGGTGAGTTGTTTTATATCATACGCCATGCATTATATAGATTGTGTTACATGTTGAGTTAAGTTTGTTTATAGGTTGCGTAGTTCAAGCTTGTCGGTAGATTGCTTGGAGCTTGAAGACCAAGTATGTTTAGGAATCATTTTGTTTATTTTATGCTTATCTGATAGGTGAGTTGTTTTATATCATATGACAAGTTAAATGATGGTTTTATTGCAACCCACTTAATTCAAGTCATTTAGATGTCATATTTAATAACCGTCGAGGATAAAATCCTCTAAATTGTTTTCTAAAACTAAAAGATCTATCGCAAGTTGCCTTCTTTCTAAAGACCTATTAATATTATTATTTTCTACCAAAGCCTACTATTATTATATTATGTTTTTGCAATTTTAAGAGTAGAGAGATTGTTGGAGGTTGTTTTGGATAAGTCCCACTTCGAAGGATAAGTCCCAAGGAGTGACCTATTGAGGAATCCAATTGTTTCATTGTCGATGGGATTGACGCAACGCTCTACTTTCTCTTTTTATTGTATCATTTTCACCCATGCGTCTATGAATTTCTCACACTCTGAGAAGCATAACAGGTACCGTATTCTGCGACGTATGTCATAACTGCGGTATACTTGACTTGCAACTCAGAGGAGAGGAGCACGGTGGAATTGGAGAGAATAGGAGAAAGGGCGTTGTCCGATCAATTACGGTTGCACGCCGTTGTTGCTTCATTTTGGTGTTGTGTGATTTTTCTTGTGTTGTACTATCCCCTTATTATTTTACTTTAATATGAACTAATGAGATCGTACACCGGCTTGATATTATAATTACAGGAAAATTTTCTTGAAGAAGGGGCAGGAATACTTTCCTGCCCAAAGTCTAATCTGGGTTGTCCTTGTGATCGATCGGCCCAGATCTATTGTTAAAAAAATATTCCAAAAATGCCTGGCCCCCCCCCTAACGCGGCCACCGCCCCCTTGCGGCCGGTGCCCTGTTGCGGGTGGGGTGGGGTAGGACGTGCTTCCTCCCCCCTCCCTCCCCCTCCACGGATGGCGCCGCCCCACTGTTGGCACCCCTCCCCCCCCACCCCCATTCCCCTTCGACCTCGTCGTCCTGCCCCCCACGGCCGGGCCGCTGTGGGGCGATACGACAGAGTAGAGGGGAGTGGGGCGGAGGGACGTCTACAACACAAGTTTTTTTCTTGTCGCGACTTGATCTGACAGTCACCGACCAGATCCGACCGCGATAGGCTGGACTTGGTTGTCCCTCAACTAGATCTGGCCGGGGGAAGGCTAAATCCAACCTATCGCGGCTGGATCAGGTTGAAGCTGTGACAAGCAAAAAAAAGGGGCGAGGGTGGGGCGGGGCTGGGATCGGCCTAACCCCGCCGCGCTCCCCCCTGCCGCCGCTCAATGATCTAGACCGTCCCCTTATAATCGGATGGCCTAGATCAAATTTTAAATTTTTAAAAAAAATTAATAAATCTAGGTTGCCCTTGAAATCAGACAGCCCAAAAAATTTATAGCACAAAGAACTTATTCTTGCCTCCACAGCAAGAAATCGGTTCTCATTTTATTTTGCGGTCTGGTAATTTATTCAATAACTTGTTAATGGACTATTTTTTTCTTTTTAATATTTATGTAGGTGATGTGCCTACAGTGTCACTAACGAGTATAGGAGGGTGGATAAAATCTTCGTACATATAAATACTCACGTCGTGTTATCATGCTATTTTATGTTGCTTTCCCATTTTATTTTGGCCATCAAATATCTTTACTCTTAATTTAATATAATAATGTAATAACCTTATATTTTAGGAACATATATTTTTAATAATTTATAATATTTTAAATAATATTTATAATTCTTTTACTTTTTGCTTATTGCGGTTGTAGGTAGTAGTTGCTTACCATCTAAGGTATCAAGCAGGTTTAAATCTTAATAGGTTACCTAAATCCCCAAGTCAAAGCACCAAACCCTTTTCCCCACCAACGTCCTCTCCCAAAAAATAATAAGCCCACGTTCTTTTTAATTAGGGAGGACAATGGTCTTATTTATAGAAAAATAAATAACACTCCCGATAGGATACGTCTCACCTCAAAGAGAGACCTAAATATAATATGGTTATTTAAGTAATTCTATTAGGAATTGAAATCCTAATTAATTTGGAATTCTCCTCAAAATTGGGCATCCAATTAATAACGTCCAACAACTGCGAACAGAGTGAACATCCTCCAGCTTTCGACAAATTCACTCTTACGGCTTACAGGGTGGAAGCATCAAAAAATATGTATTATAAATTCAATTTGCAGCCATTTGATCAACACATTTTTTCTTGTCCATGAGAATGCAGGATTCTTCTTAATGAACTAAATTCTTCCAATGTAGCAATTGCCTAACTCGTAACCAACCACATACAACTATAATCTATATATACCATCAAACATTGCCCAAAAATTTGTGGCTACCAATCAATATAGATCAAATAATTGCACCAGCAAAATACAGCTTCATTTAGAGCTTAGCGACTGCTTAGCACTTCGTAGCGCAGCCCACATGAAAGTTGACGCAAGGAATAGAACCATACCAGTTAAAACAGCATATTTGAGACCGAGATTGACAAGCAAGTTGACGAGCAGGCCAGCCAACACAACTCCAAAAAAATTCGCAGACATGGCAGACCAGAAGGGCATATCAAGGATGGAAGCGATGATGGCCCCGGTCCAAGCTCCAGTCCCTGGGAATGGGACAGCAACAAAGAGCATCAACCCCAGCCACTGGAACTCTTCCACAGGGGCAGCCTTCTCCCTCGCCCTATCAAACAATATCTCCAGAAATCTGGAAGCAGCTGCATTCTTACCGGCCAGAAAGGCAGCCAGCTTCTTCAGATGCAGAACAATGAAAGGGACGGGGATCATGTTGCTGCAAATTCAAGATTCTAAGAGGAATCAGCCATGAAAAATCCCAAAAGATCGGCACTTTGCACAAGTAGAAGCTTACCCAAGACCAAGCTTAACTGAAATCAGCCATGGAAAACTCCAAAACTCAGTACTTTATACAAGTAGAAACTTACCAACAACATCTTCGTCGAAATTACTATGGAAAATTCCAAAGCTTCGGCACTTTACGCAAGTAGAAGCTTACCAACAACATCTTTAATCGAAATCAGCAATGGAAAACTACAAAGATCGCTACTTTACGCACGCAGCAGCGTACCCGAACACAGACAGTGCAGTGAGACGAAGCGGCTCGAGCTGCATCCAGTACCCAATAGGAATAGCTCCCCGGAGCTCAAGCACCGGCAACGAAGCCACAGCCACAACAACAGCCTCGTCCGGCCAGCCCACGCCCCTCAGCGCCGCGGCGACCTTCAAACCGAACCCCGACGCCCGAATCGAGTCGGCAGCCACCGCCGCGGCGGCGGCCCCGCAGCAGAACGCCGACGCCACAACGGACCCGACCAAAAGCAGCCCAACCAAATCCCTCCTCCGGCCATCGCTGCTCACCTCGGTAGAGGCAGCCGCCGGCGGAGACAGAACCTGGAGCAGCACAAATGTGAACAAGCAAGAGACAGTTCCAACAAGGAAAGAAGAAACCATTTCAGCTGGGTTGTACCTTGTGGGGGAAGGAGCGTAGGCAGGTGGCGAGCTCGTGGCAGTGAGGGGCGGGTGGGAATGGGCGGGAAGGGGAGTGGAGCGGGAAGGTGGTTCGTCGGGAGAAGTGGGAAGTGGAGAGCTTAGGGGAGAATGAGACGACGGCGGCGGCGGCGAGAGCGGCCATGGCCGGTGGTACGACGTCGGCCGGGGATGGAAGAGTTTGAGGATAAAATGGGGAATTTGGCCGTCGATGCTTCCCAAGGCGTTGACCGAATCAAACCAAAATCCGACAGTGACGACAACGCTGATAAACGAGGTTTTGGTTGTTGAGTCTCGGGAATCACGACTTGAGCCAGTAGCCCATCCTCTGTTTGACTTCGTCCGTGAGCCTCTTTTTTTTCTTTTTTTGAATGTTTTATTTTTCAATTTTCCTAAGTAGAGTTTTTTCACTTTTAATTTTATTTGGCAGGGCACTAGGTCGACGCCAATCTTATTTGGAGTAATTTAATAAGTCTTATTTTTTAAATTTATACAAATAATTAAAAAATAATTAATTAAGAATTAATCTAATATTTTTAAAATTTTCATCTTAATTATTAAAATAACTGTAATATAAATTAATTTCAAAATATATTTAAATTAATATATTTTTAAAATCCAAAATAGATCTTATTAATGTATATATATATATAAATATACTTCATTGTGTGAAGCCTATAAAAAAAAATTCAAATTACTCCATAAACCCGTACTAAATAACGAGATATATTATCTTAAAAGTAGATTTTAATTTTAAAATAAATTTTAATTTGAACTGAACATAGATTATAATATTTTTTATTTTGTAATTTAATTTAATCTATATTTTCATTAGTTGAATCATCTACTTTCCATTAAAACTCAACTTTTAATAACGCTTTCTGTGAAAAGAGTAGAATAGTTGTATTTGTCCTCTTGGTTAGCAATATATGACGGACCAGTGGTACTGGTACCTAGTGTTTATATTTTTATTTTTTGCAATGAGAATAATTATAAATATCTATAGCTTCTACCCTCAAGCGCAGGTTTGGTTATCGTCACATAAAAATTGTATCACAAATATTATAATGACCTTATGTTAGCACAAATATAGATCTCTATGCAACTCTTACAGTCAATATAGAAAAAATTAATGATAGAATAAAGAGAGAAAAAAATGATAAAGGTGAGAGACTAGAATAGAAGAAAGAGGAGATAAGACTAGGTAGTTCAACAGAAAGTAGAGGATAAAAGTTAGGTGAAACTCAAATACTCATCTTTTTTGCCTTTTAATAGTTTTTAAGGTGATATATTTTAAACAACTTGACCAAAATATAAATTAATGAACTTAAATCATTTTTTCGAGATGGTTAGCCTAACTTTACACTTTCACTCGTATAGTGAATCTTATTTTTGTAGGCGTTAAATGTAAGAATAATTTGAAAAGTTTGTAATTCAATTGTCTTAGAGAATTATGTCCTCATAATTATTTCTTTTGGCTGTTGGTAATCCATAATCTAGTCCAATTAATTATCTAATATAATAAAAAAAGCACCATACTCAAGTACAGATTAATGAACTCAAATCATCCCTTAAAAATAGTTAATTTAAATTAAAAATCTAGAAACAAGCATAAATTAATATATTATATTTTATCTTAATAGGTATTAAATATGAAATTAATTTGATGGATCATATTATACTAAATGCACACTTAATACCAATACTTTCTCCATTTCTCCATTTAGGGGTACAAGCAATGGCTTACTATTACTATTTATTACTTTTTTTACCATTTATTATTATTGCACTATTTATCATTTTTTTTTACAATCTACTGCTACCTACCTATGATAGTTTTGACTGCCGATTAATGAGTAACAATTGGTAAATTTTGATTTGAACCAATAACCCATTGGAAATATAAAACCAGTACGAAAATCACAAAATTATTATCACTTGCACCATATATATACATTAAACTAATCTTTAATAGGATATAATATTATAAAATCTTAATTGAACATATTAATAATAATATTTTTATTTATAGATCAATAACACTAAATTTTTACTATAAAAAGTAAATAACTTCTTTTAAAGAAGGTATAAGCCAGTAAAGTGATAACGGTAGATGTTACTGCCATTACTGTTTTAAAATAAAAGTACTACGATTAAATTTACCATTTTCTTTTAGTATTTTTTAAAATAATATTTGGGTGCCAAATTGGTGCCCTCGTGAATTAGTCTTCGCTTCTTCATCAAAAAGGGTTGGATGAGTAGGTTCAGTAGAACCAAAAGCGCCCTTGCCGTGCAACAAAGTCATGTGAGTTAAATAAAATGCTCGAGTGAGAAAAAACACAGGAAATTTTTACATGGTTTCTTAGGGTTAAACTTGAATCCATAAGCTAGTCCATGGTGAGATTGATACTCACAATCCAGTATTTTTTCTTTGATTTTACACTTTACACAAAATAATGAATTCTACCACCTTTTAGTTGACTTGTCTTTGAAATCTTCAACTCTAATGCACTGGTCCATCCCCTTCTTATCTTTAAATCTGTAAAATAACCCCAACACTACATCTAGAGTGTCCAAAATTGGTGGGATATCGAGTTTCGTCTCAATCCAAAGTCAGAAAGGCCTTCAACTTATTTTCGAAATGATAATTGACCGAACCAGACCATTTCGGATTAGTTCCAAACAAATATATGCTAGACCAGGCCGGGTGGCGCACTCAGGCTCGCTTTTCTCTATGTGTGCACCGGTCTGTGGGTGGTGCATGGTGTGCTAATTCAAATCTAGATCGTGACCGGTTATGAACACGGTCTACCTTCACATTCAATTCATTGGATAGCTATCGTGGTTGCAGACACGTAGGCTTGCGGACACGATCAGTGATAAACGGACCCGACGGACCCACTTAGGCTGGTGGTGTAGTGGGGACTTAGGTGGCTTCAGCGACGGCGTTTCCAGTGGCTGAGGTTGGCGATGATCACCCAAATCAGTGGATCTAGGATTCATGAAGCTTTCGGTGATGATCCCTTGGGCGGAAGTGGCTATGAATGATAGCAATAAAGTTAGAAAGTTTTGACAAAATTGATCTCGACAGTGACTTTGTCGTCGTTTTTCAACAACGGCAACGGCATTCTTTGGTGGGAGTTGATTTGGGTTTATAGCCAATGACAAGGGTGATCAATTGGAGGGGGTTGTTTGTTCTTAGGTGACTCTGGTTGGTTAGATGGAGGTCAGGAAGATGGTCGAACACTACTATTGCACTTTTCCGACCAGCCTTTTTTGGGTTGTTTTCTGGCAACTAGTAGCTCTTCTGGGGCGAATCTCAACTCGAGTTTATTGATGGTGTTGAGGAGAGTCTAGTGGCAGTGTCGGTTTGACCGTCAATGGCTTGGCTTAGCTAGACAAGGGTTTGCAAGCTGGTGGCTTTTTACTTGTTTCTTGCTCTGATTAGTAACTTCCTTTCAAAATTTCGATGATGGCGACGCTGAACTCTGACGGGACTCCAACCAAATCCGAAGATTGCTTCGTCAACTTCACTTTGGACACCAAGGTTTGGTTGTGAACTGCCGACGTTGGTAAAAAAATAGTCATGAAATCAATTCTTCATGGCTGTTCTCAACCCCTGTTTTCTCCTTTGTTTTTCTTTTTTGGTCGACCACTTCTTGATTTTTCCCGGTGATGGTGGCGTCGAACTCCCGTGGGACTCCACCTAGATCTAAATATTGCTTCATTGGCTTCACTTTAGACACCAACACGGGGTTGAGAACGACCGGCATTGGTCAGAAAACAATCGCGAAATCAATTTTTCGCAGCTATTTTCAGCCCATGTTTTCTCCTTTGTTTTTTCCTTTTCCGATCAGCCACTTCTTGATTTTTTTCCGCTATGGTGGCGTCGAACTCTAGCTTCACTTTGGACACCAAGGCGGGGTTGGGAACGGTCGGCATTGGTTGGAAAACTGCCACAAAACCAACTTTTTGGAGCAATTTTATGCATCAATCTCCTCGAAAGCTCTCCAGGAGGTGGGAGACGAGCAGGGAAGGTGGTCCTTCTTTCCTTGATGGGGAGCAACAATAGGTTGGGGGGTTCCTGGAAAGGTTCTCCGGTGAGGGGCTCCTCCCCTTCTCTTCTCTTCTTGTCTGCTTATGTTATTCTTTCATTTTCTTCAAAACAATGAGTCCCCCTATTCTTATCTACAAAAAAGAAAAACCCCTTTCAAGTAGATTTGTTGCGGCAAAGCAGTGATGGTGATCAGCAAGCGAAGCACATGGGTGGATGATAGTCTTTGCAACGCTTCAAAAGCTCTCCAAGAAGTGGGTGACGAGCAGGGAAGGTGGTCCTTTATTTGGTGGGTAGCAACAATGGATTGGGAGGTTGGCAATGATAGATCTTTGGCAAGGGGCTCCTCCCCGTTCTTCCTCCTTCTTGTTTCTTTCTTCTATCTCTTTTTTCTTTCAACGTACGAGTCCCCCCCCTTTCATCATGTTAATGTGAAGCTTTTATAGAACTATTAGCACTTGTACAATTCCATATTACGGCCATTGAATCCTCACTTGCCCAATTATTTTTGTTCCTCATTTCAAGCCTTCAAAATCTTCACTAGCCCTTTTTATCCTCTCTTTTTTCTTATCTTCTTCCTTTGATTTAGAACTACCATGGACTATTTCTGATGATTAGTTGTGAATGTATAAGCTCGACTAGGGGATACGATCACTTGGGTTCAATTACATAATTTGGACAAATATATTTATTTATTTTAAATAACCAAAGTAATTTTTGTTTATTTCCAATATATATATATATATATATATATATGGAAATAAAAAAAAGTTGCTTTGGTTCTTTAAAATAATTTTCCACCAAGCTCAACCCAAGATGCAAGGCAACGGGTGTAGTTCAGCCACCGCGAGAAGAAATGCCCTCATGTTGTAACATAGTAATATAAAATATACATACATTATAATAAAAACTAATATATGTTCAGCATATTTAGCATATAAAATATAAATGATTATTCCCCGTGGGTATCTTACGTGCAAAAAATTATCTAATAATTCTGTGTTTTTGGCATAATAAAAAGTAGAAAATTTGAGCAACATGATTATTTTGTGAAAAAATACATTGAACTTATATTTTTTCTGTTGAATAATATTTAATCGAGTACAAATTATTTTTATCAAGGTTGACAAGTTTTTTAAATTATAAATTCGCTATTATTCTTTCTGCCAACTAAAATACCCTTTAATAAAAGTTGACCAACATTATACATTCTACTATAAATTTTACAATCAAACATATACAAACAAGTCTTCACTCATTTTGAATTTAATATAAATTAAATTCAATTTAAATTCAAAAATCAAATTTTCATCAAAACAATATGTTCCAATTAATCGGCCTAGGAACAGGTCTAACTTGCTATGAAATTTAAGTTAATTTTCAAAACAAAATTTCAATGAAATGAACATTTAAATCAAATTGAACTTAACCTAACACAACTCACCCCGCACCCTCAAAAGGCTCGCTAAATTTTGTCAAAATATATGAACCCAACTCATTTAGAATACATTAGCGATATGATAACTAATATTTACAACAAGGAAATAAATTTCCTATGCTTGAGCACAGGCAACTTGCATGTGCTCAAGTTTGATCTTTGGTCGTTGGATTAGCATCCAACGGCCAAGATAAAAAAACCTAATCTTGAGAGGGGTGGTCCGCGGCGCAGCCGCAGCAGCGACGGCGAAGGGGCGGGAAGGGTGCCCGGCCACGGCAACGGTCAGGGGCGGTGGCGACAGGAGACGGGGTTGATCCGGGGGCGGCGGCAAGGTGGTCGCGGGTCGCCACGCGGGGGGCACAGCACAGCAGGGTGGCGGGCGGGGGACGGGGGGGGAAGGGGCGTGGCACGGCGGGGTGGCGGGCTGGGGAAGGAGGGGGCACGGCTAGGCGCCCGTTGCCACAGGGGTGGGAGCTGCGGTGGGGAGGTGGGCCGCCGGGGTGCACCGCGCGGCTGACCCCGGCTTCGGGAGGGGGGCGGCAACGGGCCCGACGGGGTGAGGGTGGTGTCGCCCGACGGCAGGCTGGCAGGGAAGAGGCAGGGCGATCTAGCCGCCCCGTCGCCGCCGGTGGTGGGGGAGGGGTCACCCGGGAGAGGGTTCGTCGCCGCCCAATCGGCCGGGTGCGGCGGCACCCCATATATATATATATATATTTCATCCAGCCATTGGATTGAATCCAACGGCTAGATGGCTCAAACACAAGCAGCTTGCCTGTGCTTGAGCACAGTAAACCCGCCCTCTTACAACAATCAATCCTCTAAGGATGTAAGTAATCAAATAACAAAGAGAGTATAATGTTTTTAGTTAAAGCAGATGCTGAAAGTTATACAATCAATATTTAACTTAATAAATAAGTAAAGAAATATAAATAAGATGTACCTACTGATTCTTGAAATAACAAAACAACTACAAAAATATTTAACAACAAATTACAGCTCACAAATAAAAAAGAGATTTACAAATCAACAAAGTAACTCACCATGACTATTTTAAAACTACAAATTAATAATATGGGACCCACGTGTTAAAATAATTCAAACTAAGTTTTCTCATAAAAATAAATATTTACTCCAATCAAATTTAATTGACTTAATAAATACTTATATTGCTTGCGATACAACACAATAACATAGCTTAATCTCATTAAATTTCCAACATTGCCGAATCGATTATTAAGCCAAATAAAGCAGCCATCCTACCATGCAAAAAATTTCAAACTAAGTTTTCTCATAAAAAATAAATATTTAGTCCAATCAAATTTAATTGACTTTAAAATACTTATATTGCTTGTCCAAACTCGACTTGTGTTCGAACTCGGCTTGAATATTTCGAAGTTCATTCAAACTCAACTCGACATCGAACAAGTTTTAAATATGCATACTCGAGTTCAGCTCAAATATTTTTATGTTGTTCAAGCGCGAGCTCGACTCAAATATTTTTATGTTTTTCGAGCTCGACTCAAGCTCAAATACACTTAAACGGTTTAATTTTGACGAACTCGAACCCAACCCTTTCGTGAGCTCAAAACTGGCTCAATTGTAAAGTTGAAAGTAACTCACTTTAAAAAAATGAAGTCAGCATGACTTGAACCCTGAACCCATAACCACTAGGACTTCAACTTGAATACCTCCATCTAAACTATCTCACTACTTTGTTACTATATTGTATATAAATGAATATAATTAGTTAAAATTAAATTTATTAATATATATATATATATATTTATATATATATATAAAGGTTATATTATTATATTATTTTATCAAGTCGAGTTTGAGTCCTACTACGAGTCACTTTCGAGGCGAGTTAGAGTTATAACCGACTCGAATTGACTTGAACACTACCTTGCTCAAACTTGGCTTAAAGGATTCGAATTCGAGTCGAGTTTGAACTCAAGCATTTAAATATCGATTTTCGAGCCGAGTCGAACCAAACCAAATGTCAAATGCTCACGAATTAGCTCGCTCAATTAGCCCTAGATACAACATAATAATATAGCTTAAGCTCTCATTAAATTTCCAACCTTGCTAAATCGATTGTTAAACCAAATTAAACACCATCCTATTAGGCAAGTGAGTTAAATTATAAAATCAATTAAATTAGATTAACTTAAAAAAGTTAAAAAGCCGACCCTTACTAAGCAGATGGAAGAGGTCACCGCTCTCTTTTGTTCGCTTTATCCATACAAGTTGTAGAGGGTATTTGTGACTTGTTTATAAGTTAAAAAGAAAATATTATTCTTTGAACTAGTTTTTGGATAAAAAATACTTATAAAATTTATTGCAAGTCTTTTTGGGGGTTTATTGGACCTAACAGTGATATTAGAACCAGATTTTGAGTTTTGCCTCCACCTGATAATTTAAAAGAAGTTTGTTAAATAAGTATTGTTTGATGAAAGTGAGATTATCAGACCATGATAATTTCGTAATCGAAAATAAATATTGTCTAAAGAAAATAAGATTGTCGGATAATAATAATTTTAAGATCGTCCGTTTATACAAATGAGAGTTATTAGGTTAATTTTACGTGGACGAGAGAGACGTGAAAAAGTTAACGAGAAAACCTTGATTCGCCTAATCCAGATTAAAGAGTATTTGTGCAAAGCGCGGGTCGTTTTATTTTCCTCAAAACTTTCCCTTTTGCTCTCACTCTGTCCCACCCGTCGCCTTTCTCTGGCCCGCTGCTTTCTTCTTTTGTTTCCTTCGTTATGGCAAGTCGGCTCCTTCTTCGTTGTTGCTCGCCGCATTTCTTGCTCCGCATTTGGTGGGGAGATTGGTGGGTTCGTCTTGCATGTCGTTCTCGATTCGCATTGCATTTTGCTGTTTTTTTGGGAGGGTTTTTGGTAGGTGGCGATTTGTGGCGTTTTCCGATTTTGTTGGGGTGTTTTCGGTTCTTGAGCTCTGGTTTTGGGGTTTTGTGAAGTGTGGTGGAAGTGAGAGCGGCTTTTTTTGTTTTTTGGTTGTTGTTGTTGTTGAGGGTTTTGGGTTTTTCGCATTTGAGCTCGTTGGAATGGACGATGGAGTGGTGGGTGGTTTGGTTTCTGAGCTCTGGTAGCTGGTGGATTCGTTGTGTTTTGAGATCTGTGTATGGCGGAAGTTTTTTTCTTTGTTTTTGGGTGGCTTGATTCTGTTCTTCGCTTTTTGAAATCGCATTTTTCTTGGCAGTGTGCGAAACCGGTTGTTTGGTGCTCTTCAGGTGCTTCTAGCTTGTACGGCGTCGTCAGTTTCTGCAGTTTATCTCAGAAGTGGTACAATGGTGGCAACCTTTTTTCTTCTTGTTACTTTTGGTTACTTGATGCTTAGTAGTTTTGATTGATAATGCGGTTTCTGTTTTTGCAAGGTTTTGTAGTTGTTGTTTGAGTAATGGCTAATACTACGGAGGAGATTTTCCTTTCTCCTTCCGTGGTGGAGGGAGGGATAACTAACATTCAATTTACAGCATCAACGTTT
Organism: Piper betle; assembly: GCA_033002965.1. Lineage (NCBI taxonomy): Eukaryota > Viridiplantae > Streptophyta > Magnoliopsida > Piperales > Piperaceae > Piper > Piper betle. The sequence goes on along the minus strand of JAURVB010009976.1, from coordinate 83,593 downwards.
GAGGAAATCGTAAGTCTACTTTTTATTTTTGTGTTTATTACTTATTATTATTTTTTGTGATGGAACGTCAATATCTATCGTCTGTTTTATGTCATACCAATGAAAAGGGAAGAGTTTGTAGTTGCATGGTGTTGGATACAAGCTGTGATGTTTAGTTAGAAAGAATAACCATTTTCATGTATTCATTTTCTTACGGAGTAACCTTGAACAAGCTGGAACCCAAGTATGCTCACATACAGTGAATAGAAGGAGGTTATAAGGCTTATAATAACTGATGAACTGTTTGCATACCATAGTTAAATACCGTACTGGATTTATAGCGTGTATGGGGTATGTTTGGATGAAACGGGCTGAACTGTTCAAACAAATTTTAAAAATGAATAAAAAATATTTTATATGACATTAAGAATGTATTTTGTCATTAATATTTAATTAAATCCCGATTAAATTCTATGACTTTCAACAAAAACCTGGCTTTTGAGAAAATATAGGATTAAACAATCAGTTACAAATTAAAGTGGTCTGAAGGCCTCAGCGGTACCGGATTTGGAAAGGGTACCGAGTAGGTTTGAGCTATACAATATGGTATTTAAAACTATGGTTTGTACCTTTGTGTAAACAGATTCCCTTATAGGGGAGAGCTGGAATTTATTTCCACTCTGTTGTGTTACTGTAGAAAATTGGCTGTAATAGTAACTGTTTTACCTTTCCCATTTTTAGTCATCTGTTTATCCATTGTTGACATTTTTTGTGTTTTTTGTCAGCGCACATCTTCTGTTAGCGGTTTCTCCATTAGCCATCCTGGGCAGTTGTCAAATGGATATCTTGGTCTCCCTGTAGAATCTGGAAGGTGTGATTCTTGTGGGACATCAGAACATGGAAAATGTGAAGGTTTGTCTGTGAAAAACACTTATATATTTTGGTGTTGGTCAGTTTATCTGATGTTGCTAGATAGGGTGTACATTTTCTGCTTTGGTTGTCTCTCACTTTGGATTTTATTTGTAAGGCCATTTTGGTTATATTCAGTTATCCATACCAATTTATACCTCTCAGCATACTGGTGAAGTGAGACGTATTCTGAGCTTGATTTGCTTCAAGTGTCTGAGGTTAACAAAGAAGGTATGTTTTATCAATTAGCTGTCTTTCATGCATAATGTCCTGCAATTTAATGCTACTTCGAGCTTTACATTGTAGCTGAGCTGTTGACAGATGCATGGAAGATGTTTTTTAATGATACTTTAAATGTTGCTGGAGTGGTGCTAAAATATAATTTAAACCTGAACATAATAGGGACAAAAGAAAAGCACATATCAATCATATTTATCTATAGTTTATCTGTAACACTTAGAAAATTGCATTCGACCACCCTTGCGATGATGCCTATCAGAAGTATTGTATTGGTATGATTAAATAGGTTGAATATATTGTGATTAGTTAACCTCTAGTTGGGGCTAGAATGGGCTTATGATTTTGTCATGATGCTTTTGTTTGTCCAGGATTGTCATTTATTGGCTTTTTTATGTAGGAGAAGATTGATTTACCTTTGTACTGTATTTGTCTCTAAACTGATGTGTTTTTACTCTTAATTGACTAGGCTGAGCACTGCATTCTGCCTACAAGTGCTTTGAAATACATATATTTCAAGTTCTTGTGGGAAAAAAGGAGCTATTGCTAATGCGAAGGCTAGACAGATTTATTTTCGAAATATATGAATTTCAAGGTGCACTATCTAATTCGTTTGCAGGGCTGACTGTTGTAAAGGAACTGATGATAGTAGAATTCTACTTGTTGGTTGTATGTTAATTATCATCATAATTGAGAATATTGGAACAAAATAGTTATCAGCTATTTGGCATGATAAAAGTTTTGAACCTGGGCCAAGTGCACATTGTCATTGTGGTGGGAGAAAGGATGCTTAGCTTGTGATTGTCAAATGCTATTTTAGATTGCAAACAGTACATTTATATTACTTTTTATTTCCTTTTTCTCGTAACAGCCTGCATGTATTATTATGACTGCAGATTTCACCTCACCAAGATAAACAGACTATGGTATCTTCTTGTTCATATTGTGAGGTACTGGTTTGGTTACAACGTTATATTTTTTTGCCTTTTGTGCAGATTTCGTTTTCTTGTGGATGGGGATGCACTTATAACTTGTTTAAATTCGTATGAAATCACTCTGGTTGTACTGTCAGTTCTGCATCTGTCTGTGGGGATGAGTGTAGTATATGATGATTTATTTTTGTTATCAAACCTAATTATTTTTTTAAAAATCTAAATATGAATGCTGATGTAAGGCGACTTTCTATTTTATGGGGTGATTTCCTGGCTTACAGGTTTGATGTCACACCTTTGGTTTATGGTCTTTTCATAATATTTCTTTCTGGATAAGTGATAGATGATTTCAAATCTTTAGGGTGTGCCAAAATTCATAATAAAAGAAGAGAAGACTCTGGATGGAGCCGTTTACTTGGAACTGAGCATTCCAAATAGGTCAAAATTTCATGACAGTTCTTGGAAATTCATGGACAGATATGGATACAGTTTTCCTGGATATTCAGCCCCTCGTCCACTGCTTCCTTATGAGAGGTGCATTTGCTAAACCTCCACAGTGTTTTATTTATCATATTTGTAAATAATTAATTAGGAAGCTCACATCCTTTTTTAGATGAAGTGTTAGCATGAATTTTGCTTTAACTCCTTAATGACAAGCAATACTACAATGCAGTGTTAATCTTTGAGTGCTCTATGAAGTTATTTTTTGATGGTTTTTCCCCTTTTCCATCAAATTGATGTGTTAGTGAAAAAAGAACTAGCATGGAATTCCTATATTGCAATTCATATTTGCCGATGAAATGATGGTTGAGTAATGCTTTTGTTGAGATGAATCATGCATTTAAAGGTCTTGTAAGCTTGATTGATACAATCACCATAATTGTTGTCCATCTGGCTAGTAGCAGGTTCAAATGGTGAGAAATTTGCCTTTGAATTGATATTTAGCCCCCTTTCATCTTTCTACTGCTACTTCTTTTTGACTTTGCTAGCCACCTTATGAGGACTATTAAACATGCTTGCTGCCCAAATTTAGTGAAATTTTTGCTGCTTTATTATGTTCTTAAATCTCATAATGGCTCCCACGTAAGGTTGGCAACAGGCCGAGCCAAGCCGAACTTTTGGTCAGCTTGGGCTCAAGCTGGCTCTGCATACCAGTCCCAATCCCGAGCATGCCTCACCTATTTCAAGTCCAGCTCACCTTGTTTGTTGATTCATAAAAAATGTTAAGTTGGTTCATTGAACTGTTATAAATTTCCTGAAATCGAGAAATATGTCGTCATAAATAATTGTTTTTGTTGCCTTTCAAGACTTTCCACCTCCTCGTACCCCAACGCCAACAATACGATGTTATTTTCTTTTGTAATGTTATTGCATAAAATGCAAATAATTATATTATCAAAATTTAACATCCCCAAGCCTGAGATAGCCTGGGTGGTTGCTTGCTCTACTTCTGTGTTTGATCATTGGCTTATTTCATCTTGGCATCTGATTTTCACCAAGTTAGATTTTCAGGCCTTGCAAATTTGGAAAAACATTCTTGATGAAACGAGAAAGAGATTAATTATCTGCAAAGAGTTACTGCCCTCAAAGCGGACTTATAATGCAGTGTCTACCTGTCCCACCAAATTGTTTCTGTGCCTAGCATCTTTGATGGTGTTGCTAAATTGTCAGCAGTAAGTCTGTTTTCCTAATGATTTACGTGGTAAGTTTAGTTGTGTTCTTCCATATTCTGTATTAATTTCTAGTGCGTTTACTTTCTCAATGCGAGGACCTTTCTGTATCTATACTCCGAAAAGTTCTCCAAAAGATTGAAACAATCAAGAGGTCTAGATCTGGTTCTCAAAATTTTGAGAGTCATGAGATTGAATCTAATGAGCTGCAACTGGTGGTTGCAGAATATATGGATCTTCGGGGAACTACACAGGTACTTCTAGGCCCCATTAGCATATTTTTTGCAATGTTGTACAGTTGTGTAATAGGATGTAGGGGAGGAAAGTAATTTGTAGCCCCAGGTTCCTTCCCAACATCAATTATTTGGGATCTGGTGGATGAAGAAGAAGAAGAAGATGATATACAGTGAAATCTTAAGAAACTTATGTGGGGGAATTTCATATCGAGGTGGAAGAAGTATTAATTTGTTGGATGTGTAGAATGCTTTGATGCAGGAGGGGATTGGACTGCTCTTTGTTTTTTGAGTTTAACTTTGATGTTTTCGTGGCAGTTTTCCCAATATTTGTTTGTAGTTGTTAGAGCTATTTCTAATAAACCTCACTTTGAGGGAATGGTTGAATGGTGGCTAGTAAATAAATGTAGAGGAAAGCAAAAACGTGGAAATTGTTGTTGAAATCTTTTTTTAGAAAAGAGGGAATATTTTTGGCACTACTTTGATAAGGAGTAAAATGACTCTAATTCATGAGAAATTATTGGAAAATTTACCCGAGGCCACCCTTGAGAGATTTGGTTTCCACCAAAGTTCGGAGAAAACAATGTATTTCTTCAAGTCAATACAATTGAGTTTTTAATGTTGTTCTCATACATATATTTGGGGATTCCCTTTATGTCTTCCTTTCAACAATTATCATTCTTATTTAGTAATAGGCGGCCTTCCATCACATTCCCATATTTGAGTTCATGTTTTACCAAAGTTCCTATAATTTATTGAATGCTGATTTACTACATGCTAATTACATGCTTATCTCTATTTTCTCCTCTCATCTCATCTCAGCTATAATAGAACCATGAAAATCAATCTGCATTATGATGTTTCCCTTCCTTTAGTTTTATAAAGCGGAGATGGGATTCTCAATTACTTCCGCATCCACTAAACCAGAGGTGAGATTAATGGAAGTGATGAGCATCCCATCTAAACCACTAAAACCTTTTTGTTTTGGGCCCTTTAGTGAGCTGTGTATGACTACGTGTAAGCATAGTTGAAGCTTTGCTTAGTTTCCGTTGATTTTTTCTAGTTATTCTTGTATTTTAGGGAATCAAGTTTAATGCTACTTTATATCTTCTCGGGGCATTGGTTTTTACATTTGTAGTTGAAAAATATACATCTACTCTGCATAGTTATCTGTTTTTCTTATTCTCTACTTCTTTGCTATTAATAGCACTTGGCTTTTGTTCGATGGTTGCTAATACTTAATTCCTTGTTTTATATATTGTTATTAAGGTACCCCAAGATAAAAATGGTTTTTTGGCCCGCAAGGTGGTGACCAATGCATCTAGCAAAATTTGGTTGGAGAAGATTAGGGACTTGTTTATCAGGAAGGCGTTGAGTTTTTCTTCTCGTTCTGTGACTACTGGAGATGCATTTAGAGGCATGAATGATATTGTTTTACCAAAGGAGATTGCAGATAGGATCACATTTAAAGAGGTCACATCTCATAACATTGGTTGGTTGCAGAAAATGGTGGATGAGAGGCGTTGTGTCATGGATAAAGATGGATTTTCATCTTATGCCATTAGGGTAGGCTCCAAGGGTGATAAATTTTTAAAGATTGGTCAAGTTGTACAGAGACCTATTGTGGATGGAAATACTGTGTTTGTAAATAGACCTCCATCCACGCATAAGCATTCTTTGCAAGCTCTGTTAGCCTACATTCAAGAAGATCATGTTGTAAAAATTAATCCTCTGATTTGTGCTCCTTTTGGGGCAGACTTTGATGGAGAATGTGTCCATATTTTTTACCCTCAATCTCTGTCTGCCAAATGTGAAGTACTGGAGTTGGTTGCTGTTGAAAACCAATTGTTCAGTTCGCATACAGGAGCTCTTAACCTGCAATTTGTTAATGATTCTCTGTTATCATTGAAGCCCTTCTTCAAGAGTTTTTTCTTGAACAAAGCAGCTGCATAACAATTGGTGATGTCTGCTTTGCCTGTCTTCCCTGATCCTGCTGTGATCAAGTCTTCTCATGGTAAACCTCAATGGATGGTTCTTCAGATTCTACAAACTGCTTTGCCAGCTGATTTTGACTGCTCTGCCGATAAGCAACTGATACAGCTTTGGTGAGATTTTGAATCTAGATAAAGGGATTCACTTCAGTCCTTGTTTGCAGAAGTTGTTACTTCAATGGTAAAAATTTAAAGGCCCAATAAAGCTGTTAAGTTTCTTAACTTTTTGCAGCCTTTGCTTATGGAAATGTTGTTTTCTCATGGCTTTAGTGTAGACTTGGAAGATTATCATAAAAGATATGAAGAGGAATGTAGACTATGCTTCAATGTGGATTTCGTCACATGGGATTGAACTATAATGAATGTGTGGAGTCACAGCTAGGAACTGATTTGAGAAACATTAGTCATCAAGTTGTTCCTTGTCTTAAGTTCTTAGGAAAGTTGATAGATTTAAAAAGTAAGTCTTGTCTTGGTAAAGTAGCTGTGCAGTTGGCTTTTTTGGGTCTTCAGTTATATGGCAAAGGCAGATATTACTCAAGAAACCTGATAGGGAACATTATTTCAAGTTTTGAGAGGAAATACATGGCTGACTTGATTCCTCCAGAGGCGTTTGGGATTGTTAAGAGTTCTTTCTTTGAAGGTTTGAATCCTTATGAAGAACTTGTACATGTCATTGCTGCCAGAGAATCTGCACTACGTTCCACCAGAGGCCTAACTGAGCCAGGAATTTTGTTTAAAAAGCTGATGGTTGTTCTCAGAGATGTCGTACTCTGCTATGACGGTACTGTGCGGAATATTTGCAGCAATTCTGTGATTTTGTTCAAGTATGAAGTGGCTTCTCCTAGTAGTCCATGTGCCATGGCACCTGCTGGAGAGCCAGTTGGAGTATTGGCTGCTACAGCAGTATCAAACCCTTCTTATAAGGCTGTTCTTGATTCATCACAGAGTAATACAAATTCCTGGCAGCTCATGAAGGTAGATATGTACATCTATTGCAGATAACCTGCAATGCCTGTTCCGATTTTTACTGGTCTATGACGTTTTCATGTATGCGGTTCAATTGTCGCTTTCGCAGGAAGTTCTGTGCAAGACCAAATTTATCGGTAGTCAGAAACAGAATGATAAAGCATGTTATTTTGTTTCTCAATTATTGCCCATGCGGGAAGATATACTGCCAGGAGAATGCAGCCTACACAGTCCAGAATCATATAAGAAGAGTGGCTTTGAAGAATCTGGCGTCAGAGTTTTTAATCGAGTATGGACTCATATTCTTCATTACTTGGCTTACTGAATTTAAAATGACTAAAAGTTTAGGGCTCATTTCAAAATCTATTAACTGAATAATATTATCTTCAGTGGCTTTAGCTTATAATTCTTGGGATTCTAATCAGTCATGCATATTGCAGCTACAGTATGATCATGTAATTAGTTTGCGTGTTTTTACTCTTAGTCTGCCTATGTGCTATAAATTATCTACTTTGTTTTGCCTTTTGTGTAAAATTATCTTAAACCTTGCTTAGTTTCTTGCTTCCTTAATTCGGCACCCCTAAGTTTATCCTGTAGTATTTGTTTCCAGATAACAGAAGCAGATGAACCCTGAAGAAAATACAGGAACAAATGCTGGTTTTGTTGGTCATATTCATCTAAATGAGGTATACTCTTTAAAAATTTTGTTGTTCCAGTCTGTTGGAATGCAAGATCAGTAATTTTTTTACATTGTTTTTTTCTTAACTGTAGTAGAAATGATTTTGTTGGACACAAAAAACTCATGGAACTATAGTGTGGATTGGATGTTATTCATGAATACTGCCAGGAACTAGTGAACTTCAACAGCAAAGGCAGGAAAAAGTTTGCTCAACTATTCAAACTAGTCCATATATTGAGCAGGTATAGTTTGATCTTTTTTTCTTGGGAATAATGTTGCTAACCATTTATATTGCTTTTTCAAATGGGGCTTTCGTAAAAACTTAAAACTTGTATTCGAGTCAGTTCATCTTCTACTTAACCTTAGCATTTTCTATTGTATTCTGTATCTTCACTGCTGTACACGATCTTGTGTGGTGGTTTAAGATCTCATGCTCTAGCCTTACAAACTTGGTAACTTGGTCAGTCCAATTTGATATTTTTGTTGCACATTTTATTGATTGTATCTTGCATTTCATATATTTGGTTTTGTACATGGTAAGTTCCAATTTTTGCCAGTTGGATAAGCTCATAACTTCCTGGAGGAGGATCACTTGAGTTATTACTAGATGTGATTGGACTTTGGCTCACAATGAGTTGCCCATGGTGAATTTTCTGAAGCAATGGGATGCTAATCTACTAGATTACTTAGTAGAGTTTAACTATCGTAAGAAACAAAGAAGCAAATAAGTAGAAGAAGATTTGGAAGAAAAGCTCTGTAATATCCAATTACAATCTGAGGCCTTTTGGCCAGGGACACGAGTATTAATAGTATCTTTCATACCAAGCAGTGGTAGAAGGGCAGCTTCTAAACCAAGCAAATAACTAAAGGAGCTTCTAAATATAAATAAAGAAAGACATGGGAAAAAGAATGACACTCCTAAACAAGGAATTCAAGAGCAATCATAGAATTTTCTAATCTATTACTAGGGCTGCCGTGGGGACCATTGTTGCCACCGTTGTGTTCTTCTTTCTGGCATATACATGATCAAATGGTACAACTCTAGGATGAACTGTGTCAAAAGACACTTCTGTGTGCCCCTATTGTGTTTGTTTGTCAGTTTGTGGCATGGATTTTGTGAATTTATTATATACCCTCCTTGGCATCCCTTTAGGTTTACCTTTCATCTTAGAATAAAGGAAAAAATATCATCAATTAATGATATAGTGATAGACATAATTAAGAGCAGAGTTTGGTCAGAGGAAAGTGCAGATGTCATTCTGATTGAGGTTGGAAGCTCATTTTAGTTCTTTTTTTTTTAACGTTCTTTTGAAATATCAGCAATGTTGGAGATCTTTTATTTAGATGGTGGTCAAAAAGCTTAGAGTTAAATCTTGGTTGTGGGCATTTGAAATAACATCCTTGTTGCTGTTTTTCAATGACCTAAGTTAAAGATTTTAGCGACTACACTAAATCTAATCTTTTGGCTGTCATTTTGTGATGACAACTTTTTAAATTTGAAGCAAGTGCTTGCAGGCTTTGGCATAACATATAGTCTCTTACGTTTTTTAACTCTTCTTTTTTATTAGTGGAAACTGTAGTTTGCTACAATCAGATGTTCCGGTACCATGCTTATGATACTTTAATGAAGACGAGACAGGTAATAGAAGCATCAAGGAGATTCAAGGCATCATGTCTGATGTTATTTGCCTAGTTTTATTGGACACCGTTGTCAAAGGTACCACCATCACAATGATTTTGATGTTCACTTCCTGTTAATGAAATTTGTTTATGGATGCTACTCAATGTTTTTGCTGATGAGAAAATGTAAATGATTGGTTAAGCCAGCTTGAATAGGGTAGCCTTAACTATAATTGTAATAATCATTTGGTAATTGAGCTCAATGTAGCACGAGAAGACAGAGAAATTTATTCCTGGATATAGCACTTAGATTGAATAGCAATGACACACTGATATTCAAGTATTTATATGCTGATTAAGGTACTGGTGTGACGACCTATGTTTGTTCGTAGCCTTCATATTGCATAATAAAAATTTTCTATATCATAAAGCATCTTTATTTATAGAAGAACAATAATCACTTGTTAGAAATGGAAGTTTACTGGAAAAGAAAGTGTTAAAGATATCATTTGCTTCATATTACTACTCTGTGCCATTACATTTGGGCTAACTGGAAGAATTAGACCTTTTAGTAAAGGCCAGATTCGTGCAACACTATATAATAATTACAACGATAGTCTTATAAAATTCCTTAAGTGTGGTTCATATTCACTTATATCAAAGCATGTACATTGGGAAGTATGTTGTTTGGGGATTTCTGGAAAGGAAGAGAGAAAGGATATTGGTATATAATTTTATATAATAGTAATTTATGGAATAAATTGGCCTTTTACATGATTAAAAGAGGGAAAATGTGCATGTCATAAGCTTGGTATAGATTTTAAGTTAAAGGTTTGGCTTTTGAATTCTTTTTACAATCAAGTAAATACTTGTCGATTGTTATGTTAGGCTAGGTGATGTGCTCCTGGTAAAGTACGAACAAAATCTTTTTCAAATTGCAGTTTTTAGTGATAGAGAGTGGTACTTGGGAGATACCGAACCACAAGCCAATCATTGCCGGCAATTATGTTGGCAGGCAATTTGAGGGTCCAATGCCAATTGGTGGACCCTGATGGTAAAGTTGGGAGTTTTGACTTCAATTAGTTGTCTTATTGGACATTCTGATGAAATAAAAAATCCTCTAATGGTAGAACAATTACCCGCAAAAGATGCTAGGTATAGGGGAAATAATTGCTGTAAAGGTTCACATGGATCTTTGACTGGGATTCATGTCCCCAGCCGCCTTTTATGTTAGGGTGGAAGTAGATGTAGAATTTTTGACTGTTTTAACATTTGATTTGGTGATACACTGACAAATCATCCTCAAAAGAGAGGGAGAAGGTAAGTTTGAACAACCTCAATATCATATACGTCCCCAAATTAACACCTCTCCAAATTAACACCAGTATTATTAAGTCCACTTCTAAGATTACCCAATATTCCATACTGAGTGAAAGCCGTGTACAGTTGAATTATATCAGGCAAAGGTGAGTTTAGTAGATGCTCTTCTGTGATAGAGCAGAGTCTGTTTTAGTACAAGATTCCACTTTCTAAATATATTTGTGGCTCAAGCTTGCATCTTTTCAGCTGACATGATTCTGTGCAGCAAACACCCTTAAATTTGGTTATAGAATAGTTACAAGCTCAATGGCTTTCTTTCTTCTAAATATTCAGGTGACCCAAGGATCAGTATGGTAAATATAATATGGACTGATTTAGATTCAACCATTTGGATGAGGAATGAAGAGACAATGCCAAAGGGAGAGATAGCTTTGGAGCTTTTAATAGCAAAAGATGTAGTAAAAGATTTCAGTGATGCATGGAGAGTTGCCTTGGACTCTTGCCTGCCAGTTATGCACCTGATTGATACAACAAGATCCATTCCTTATGGAGTAAAACAAATCCAAGAACTTAATGGAATTTCATTTGCTTTTGAAGAAGCAGTTCATTTTGTGTTCAAGCCCATTTCTGTTTCTCTGCTATGTGTGGGATTTTAGAGGTTCGAAAAGCTCGTTTGTCAATTAAATATAGGAAAGTTCTCTCATAAGAGAAACACTTTCAAAAATGGTCCTGTGAGTTTTTGGAGCATCAGGTTTTTTGATTTAAAAAAATTATCTGATTTGCTACATTGAAAAAGTTGACAAAACTAGATGGCACTGAAGTGACATTCTGTTAGGTGCGAAAAAATATGCCAGTTAGGGCATAATTTAAGGTAAAAGTAAGCCCATTAGGGTAAAGGAAAATAAGTTGTAAAGCCATGAGGCTCAGTAGGATTTTAGTAAATCGTTGCTATTAATGTAGTTTTGCATAATGGAAGAATCAATAAAAAAAATAGTTCAGTAATATCCCTTGTTACTACATCCCCGATTCAAGGAGGAACCAGACCCTTGAAGAGCCAAATCCTAGATCAGGATTTACCACCCTCATTTAGTTCCTAATTGAGCCTTGTGACTTTGATATGCACTCAATTTATCCTAAATGTTACAATCTCAAATCCCTAATTTCACCTTTTTCCCCAATTTCGTTAGATCATCTTACCTAACACATGCCCAATAGCTATGTAATAAACATGTTTCCTAAACTTTGCAAGCTCTTATGAATAAGAAATATTTAATTCAAGTATTATTTTCTATGTTTATTCCTTGCTTATCATTATCTTGTTGAATTTAATCAAGTCGTCTTGTTGGAGTAGGTAGAGGTTAGCTGTTTGAAAATTTTCGGCAAACATGCTGTTTTACTTGTGTAGGAACTAAGGTTATGTCTTCAGGATGATGCTTGATGCAGGATTATCTAAGTTCTTGTATAGTTACGAGTTAACAAAGCTTATTTTCTTTTTTAGCCATAGTATTAAACTTTCTTCTTCTTGTGATCCATGTGTTTACAAAACTACACTATTTTTGATGGCCGGATGCCTTTCTTGATGCCAACCCTCCTTTGTCTTGGCTTGGGGCCAGTTGGCAGATTTAATTAATTTCCTTAGATTAATGAAGTTTTTTCATTAGGAATCAGTTTTCCTTGTGCAGAAACTGGCCATTTTAGGCATTTTCCTATAAGTATTAGGATCTAATTTATTTATTCAAATAGATGATAGCCAGTAGTCAATTCAGTCTTCCGATGCTCATCTATAGTGTTTTCAAAGCCTTATACCATAGCCGATCTAACTTTAAAAATAATGAGCCAGAATTCGACAACAATGGATGGGTTTGTAATTGGGTAAGGCGAGTCAGCTTAAGAGATTTATGTACGAAGTCCTTGAACACTTTTGGGTGCATGGTTATGTGGGGCTGAACTATTCTAGTTTATTTGTATCATATCACCTCAACTGTAATCCTACATCAGAATTGGTTCGGATACTCTGAACCTACAAGCTGAATCCAGATCCTATCCAGGTAGTATCCACTCAGCATGGATCAATCTGGATCAGAGCTCCAAATATCAAATTCGGACTCCATCTCTTTTATGTCCTTATGGTCACATGGAACTTATCACTTTTTTCTTTTTCTTTTTGACGTTTTTGTGCTCTGGGTTATGTATTGCAACTGTTTGCAGTCATGGAAGAAGAGTGCTATTGCTTGTGATAAAAAACATAATATTTATAAACTAATTACTAACAAGGCGGATGTGTCTACATAATGAGATAACTCCAAAATCAACTTGATAGAAATATTTATTAAAGCAACCACTTTCTTTTTTTTTGAAATTTCATTTGTATATCATGTAACTGGATATCTCGTTGTCGTCATCCAAATTTACCGATAAGTTACATAACATTTGACGAGGTACCGTAGTCCGTATGATATCCATTGGTAGACATGGGCTCAAATTTTATATTGATTGACAAAAAAGCCCATTGCAAGAAAAGGTGTCACTTTAGTTGATTTGATGCCCAGCCAAGTTACATGCAGTGATGCCGTGTGTGCAACATAAATGATTTGATGTAATTTCTTTCAGGATGAAATATTGTTCTTTAGCTCGACTATAGATAAAAGGCGTCACTTTGTTGATTTATGTTTTTTCAAGAAATTCCCATAATTATAATTCCTAACTGCATTTTATGATTACTTAATATGCTAGATGCTTTTGTTCGGTAGAAATATGCATGTGCAGAGGTGCTGAAATCTCACATAATTTTCTATTTGAACAGAGACTTTTTGCTTCAATAAGTGCAGTTTCAGAGGATGTATTAAAAGAGCACCTTATGATTGGTTGCCAGTTGCATGTCATGCACTGGTATTCTCAGCGGGTTCAATGATAGTGGTTACAAGGCTCTTCTCCACTCCTTGAAAGTTCAAGTTCCATTCACGGAGGCGACAATTTTTGTTAGAATCTTTTTAGCCTAGGTAGATGGTATGCAGCAAAATTTTAATTCATTTCTTTGATTGCGAAGGTGTTCTCTGTTCTATTTTCTACTCTTTCCTTGGTGCGGAGATGCATATAACTGGTTTATTTTGTTGAGGTGAGCTTTAGTTGCACTTTGTGGTTCTGTTACAAGTCTTTCTTCAAATGTGTAGACACCAATGAAATGCTTTCGGAAAGCAGCTGAGAAGTGTCATAAGGATAGTTTATCTAGCATAGTTGCATCCTGTGCCTGGGGAAAAAAACAACTGTTGAACAGGGGCATCTTTTGAAATATTATGGGAAAAGAACATGGTAAGTCGTACTTTACATCCCTACTTACTCTACTTAATTTGATTACTTCCGGTTTCAATGCCTTTGCTACAATAAAGATCATGAAAAATTGCATGGTCTGCATAATTTACTGCATTTCCTTTTATTCATGTACTCGTATGTTAAATTCATGCTACTGACTCCAGCTTTGCTGGGACATGGTTAGATGATTGCTGATCTGCTGTAATGTCTTGCTGCCAATATGGCTGTAAGACCCATGTAGGTGTAAGCAAGCCACAGCCCAGTAAATATGGTCAGATGAATGCCGATTTGCGGTAAGGTCTTACGACCAATATGGTTGTAAGTCCCATTAATCTGTAAGCAAACCACCACCCATTATTAGGGGTGCTCATCAGGCAAGCTGAATTGAGTTTTGCTCAACTCAAGCTCAACTTGTTTGATTTCAAATTCAAGTCGAACTAATAAGTACTCAAGTCAATTCGAGTTCAAATTAAGTTCGAGCTAGTTTGATTTGTATTTAATGATGCATTTTTTTCGTATAATTCATGCTAAAATTTAATTTTTAATTAAAATATTTTAACTTTGACATAATTATGCATGGAAGATAATTCAATCATGCATATTTTTGTTTAAATTATTATCGTATAATGATATTTTATAATTTGATTATATTTGTAGAAAAAAGTACGATAAATGTGATCAAAAATCTTATTTTTATATAAATTATCAAGTTTAGAATTGAGCCGAGTTGAGAAAGTACAAGCTCAGGCTCGGCTCATTTAATACCGAGTTAAGTTTCGAGTCAAGTTTTTTCAAGTCAAGTATCAAACCAATCGAGTTTAATCTAGTTTTGAACAGCCCTTCCCATTATATATGGTTAGATGAGTTTTGATCTATATAGTTCACTCGTGAACAGACTCAGAAATGTCACCAGCGACAAAACCATTTACTAATCTACTAGTTCGATTAAGCCCTTATATGTGTAACGACCCGGCCCAAAGTGTAAAGAAATGGGCCTAAGTCATTTCTTTAAAATGGTTAACCCAAGTTAAAGATCTATAGTCCATTCCTATTTATAAACAGGATTTTCTCCCAGTAGGTATTAGATTCACCGGCGACAGAACCATTTGCTAATCTACTAGTTCGATTAAGCCCTTAGTAACGACCCGGCCCAAAGTGCAACATAATAGGCCTAAGTCATTTCTTTAAAATTGTTAACCCAAGTTAAAGATCTATAGTCCATTCTCACTTATAAACAGGATTTTCTCTCAGTAGGTATTAAATGTAGGACTAAGTTGAGGGATCTCACAATCCACCCACCTTAAGAAATTTTGTCCCCAAAATTCTTACATTTGGCCCGTTGCTAACCCCAGCCCTAAGCCCTTATATGTGTAACGACCCGGCCCAAAGTACAATGTAATGGGCCTAAGTCATTTCTTTAAAATGGTTAACCCAAGTTAAAGATCTATAATCCATTCCTACTTATAAACAGGATTTTCTCCCAATAGGTATTAGATTCACCGGCGACAAAACCATTCGCTAATCTACTAGTTCAATTAAGCCCTTAGTAACGACCCGGCCCAAAGTGTAACGTAATGGGCCTAAGTCATTTCTTTAAAATGGTTAACCCAAGTTAAAGATCTATAGTCCATTCTCACTTATAAACATGATTTTCTCCCAGTAGGTATTAGATGTAGGACTAAGTTGAGGGATCTCACAATCCACCCACCTTAAGAAATTTTGTCCTCAAAATTCTTACATTTGGCCCGTTGCTAACCCCAGCCCATGACCTTCTTTGGCCCGTTACTGGCAGCCTAGCCAATATCTCTAGTCCAGCCCACCATCTAATACATAACCAGGTTGTTCTGATACCATTTATAACGACCCAGCCCAAAGTGCAACGTAATGGGTTAAGTCATTTCTTTAAAATGGTTAACCCAAGTTAAAAATCTATAGTTCATTCTCACTTATAAATAAGATATTCTTCAAGTAGGTATTAGATGTGAGACTAAGTTGAAGGATCTCACAATATACATGCCATGATATGCTATCATGCACAAACAAACAGTCGTGAAGGTAAGTTCGAAAATAAATAATATTTTTAAAACAAAACGGACAGAGTCTCCCTAAAAGTGCAATAAGGGGCCAACCTGTCCACGACAACAATAAATATTCATATCAATATAATTCCAAAACATGACATTATTATTTCCATTCTAGTCTTTTTCACTTTCTGTTTCATTCGAGCCGAGTCTAAACTCCAAGGCTCCCTGTTCACTTTTATTCTAGTTTCGTTTCACTTGCAAAATGTTCAAAGCATTTCACAGAATAATCTTAAACAAACTCATCATTCACACAACTTAGAAATCATCAATACCATCTATTACGTTTGGCAGGTACATGTGTGCAACGGCTTTGTTACTCTTCCATGGTCCTAACAACGTTTAGTCCTTGAGATCCTCACATACATAAATAATAGAAAATCGTCAATAACGAGCGTTACTGGTCTAGAAATAGCTAGTAACAAACTAACACAGGAGGGTTGACCCTAAGTAAAACATTAATAACTTCCTCTAGAACTCTCATAAGGGTACTAATTTGGAGCCGTCGTCCTCGGCTTGACAGCATCCCCTTTCTATCTCATTCTCATGACTTGGCATTTTCATCTATCCCTTTCGCGGCAAATTCATTCTTTTATCTTCCACCCTCTACATCCTTTGTATTACTTCTTGCTCTCAATACAAAGGCCAAGTATTCTCAGGCTATGTGCCTTCAATACCCTTTGAAGCCACAAGTCTAGACATGCACTGCATAGCAGTCCCTGTAAACCTTCACACTTCTCCGGGTTTGAGGAACTCAAAGATGGAGTTATCGGGATCCTTCAGGAATGGAATGACCCTCACACCAATCCAAAGCCCGCTATCGATTGACACATGCCCGCTCGTGTAGCACGACTGTTGGTATTTCCAGCTTTAACTAGTACGTGCCCACTCGCGTAGCACGGTTGTTGAATTTCCCTTATTTTATCTCTCACTGAAAACGTGAAAACTACATTATATAGGTCTCGGTAGGGGTTTATATTATAGGCCCGAAGGCATTGTGAGTTAGATTCGAGTTTCAAAAATAAACTCGAGGGATCTCATCCTCGAGGGTTATTAATCCGGAAATAACGTGTGACTAAATAGCCCGCGTGGAGTGGGATATAATAAATTCACCCCTCGACACGTTCGCTTACCTATAAAAACAAAACACGATGGAGTATAGAGATAAAACTAGAAGCGAGTCCTAACAGACTTGGTAGAAGCTTCAAACGTGTTCACACGCCTAAGCAGTAAGCTCCTACTCCATACCTATACATCAAAACTAAATACTAACCCCCGCTCATGATGCATTCACACATCCTAAAACATACTCACATCAACCATGCATCAATCAATACATATCAATAATAATCACTATAAGTTTTCCTACTCTACATTACATTAGATTATAATACTTATTTATTCTACCTAATTAATTCCTTAGCATTCGTTTCAATATCACACATTCACACATCTTCATATTTTTATTAACATAAAAATATCTAACACATCAATTACTCAATCCTAGCATCCCACCATACTGTGCTAATAATCATTACTTTTAAATAATTAAATTAAAATAAATTATACCTCGCACATCGTTAAAGATCTGGAAGTTGAGAACAGAGCATTGGTCCTCTCTCTAGTGCAAGATCTAGAATTTGAGCCAAGCCAATCGAACTGGAAATTAGGTACTGCTACAACAGCCAAGCCTAGTGAAGATGGATGGAACACCTGGAAGATTAATCATAACACAGTTCTGATACTGCAGCCATGCATAATGAAGATAGATGGGACTCTTGGAAAACAAACCACAAAAAGAATTCTGGTATCAATGTGTTTCTAGAGTGCTTTTTAACAATTTTATGCTAACGTTTATTTTATTCTTTCATTAACTAATCTGCTTTCCTAGTGAAGATGGATGGAACGCTTGGAAGACTAACCATGAACAGCGTTCTAATTTCGCAGTCAGGCATAATGAAAACAGATGGGACTCGTGGAAAACAAATCACGAACCGGATTCAAGTATTAATGTGTTTCTAGAGGGGTTTTTAACAATCTTACACTATTGCATATTTCATTCCTTCATTTACTAATCTGCTGCAGCAGCCAAGCCTAGTGAAGATGGATGGAATTCCTGGAAGACTAACCATGAACAGAGTTCTGATACCGCAGCCAAGCATAATGAAGAGGGATGGGACTCTCGGAAAACAAACCATGAACAGGATTCTGGTAGTAATGTGTTTCCAAAGGGTTTTTTGACAATTTTACACTATCCTATTTTTATTCTTTCATTGACTAATCTGCTACAGCAGCCAAGCCTAGTGAAGATAAGTGGAACTCTTGGAGACTAACCATGAACAGAGTTTTGTTACCGCAGTCAACCATAACGAAGAATGGGACTCTCGGAAAACAAACCTTGAATGGAATTCTGGTTTTAATGTGTTTCTAGAGGGTTGTTAACAAATTTATATTATCGTATGTTCTATTCTTTCATTAATTAATCTGCTACAGTAGCCAAGCCTAGCGAAGATGGATGGAACTCCTGGAATGCTAATCATGAGCAGAGTTCTAGTAATCATGTAGAAAATAAGGAGTCCAATGAAAAGAATGGGATATATGGAATGGTCGTCCATCAAATAATGAGGAAAGCTGGGAACAAGTTTCAAAAGATGAACCCAATGGATGGAATTTGCATCTGCCTGGAAGCGAAAATAATCCTTCTCCCATTATTGGTCCGTTGAAGGATGAAGAAAGTTGGGATACCACAACCGAAGCAGATGGCTCATGGGATCGTGTACAAGCAAAGGGTGAAGCGTGGAACAACCATGCTACTGGCCAATTTTACAGAGAAGCCCCAGAAGGGTCAACAGCGCCTCCAAGGAAGTTTGTGGGTGGTTGGAAGAAAAACATGGAACCTCACAAGAATCATTCTCCCATGACACCTGTGAATATGAACTTGACAGCGACGAGGAGAAGGAAGGATCAATTTTCTGCTGAAGAGATAGAAGTTCTTGATGATGTAGATCCAAAATTAAAGTCTGTGAAAGACATTCTGCAAAAGTATAGGTACCATATATTGATATCTTTTGTCCTCTCTTGCTACATTCTATAACATGCCAATTCAGTTTCTTCGAAAGTTTCTTTCAGATACAGATCCTAATGAAAGTTCTTTTGGTTGTTTTTCAGCAATGGTGACAGGCTTTCCGCTGAAGACCAGTGGTTTGTTTTGGAAAAGGTTTTCAATTACCACCCAAATAGGTTGGAGAAGATGGGACCTAATTTCGATTTTGTGACGGTAACATAGACCTTTCTGATACAAGATATATCTAGGTAATATCTAGCGTGCAAGGGCTAACTTCTTATTGATGTAGATTACTCAAATCATTTTTAAAGCTGTGCATCCATCCAACTATACTTTATTCTGTTTTTGTCCAAGAACATTCCCTTGGTTCGTCCCATGAAAGTCCTTAAGTGTGCTATGTTAAACGAGTTTGGCTTTAACAGTTTTCACCTAGTTTGTTTTCCATAATGCCTGTGGTCCTCAGTTTTGAAGTTTGATGGGCTTGTCTATGCTGTCTTATGATTTTTTAGTCTTGGGTTCTTTGTTATGTAAAAACCTTCGGATTACTGGTTTGCTTTTAAACTCTACAATGTGAATATTTACTTTTTTTTTTCGATCACATTGTCTAAGTAATTTACTTTGATGAGAATTTCCTGATTGTCTTTGTTATGTAAAAACCTTTGGATTACCGGTTTGCTTCTGTACTCTATAATGTGAATATTTACTTGTTTATCTTGCTTCGATCACATTGTCTAAGTAATTTACTTTGATGAGAATTTCCTGATTGTCTTTGTTATGTAAAAACCTTTTGATTACCGGTTTGCTTCTGTAATCTATAATGTGAATATTTACTTGTTTATCTTGTTTCTATCCCATTGTCTGAGTAATTTACTTAGACGATAATTTCCTGATTGTGTAATGGTTATACAAGTATCTGCCTTGACAGGTTGAGGAGGCTGATGGCCACCGTGGGAGCAGATGTTTCTACCTTGTTTCAAGTGATGGAACCAGAAAAGATTTCTCCTACTTAAAATGCATGAAGAGCTATGTGGAAGTCACCTTTCCCGGTCGAGCCGAGTGTTTCATTTTGAAGTATTTCAGGTAAGCAATAGGAACAACTTGTGTATATCTTGTATATCATTTATGTTCCTAAATTTTGTAGTTGATGAGGCCTCTCATTTACTTATTTGGTGATATCGATTTTGTGCTTATTGTCAGCTGTAGAAAAGGAGATTCATCCATCTGAACTAAGCTTTTTGTATCCTGATATCTACAGTGAAAGGAAGCATGCTTGTACAAACGCTGATGATTGTGGAGAAATGGAAAGGATGAAAATGATTCCCATCCTTGATCACTTCTTTGGCTGGTAAGAGTCAACTGTTATTTTTTGTTATACATTACTATGCAAATGATTCGTAGGATGATTGATGCATCCTACGATACTGTCCCCAATACCTTATCGGTATTAGGTGGAAGAAGTATTTTCATGAATGTTGTCGTCCTCCTTTTAACATTTAAATGATTATGCGTGGTCGTTCTTTGTTTGTAACAGCGGAGAATATACTCGTGTGTACAACTAGTTGAATGATTTGAAATCATGTGTGATGACCTGCTCTGTCATTATTCAAAGCAGTGAGGTCCAACCCTTTGATTGCAGTCCAGTTCTTTGAAGTGCTTGAAAGCTTCTATCTTCTAGCAGCCTAAGAGCCACGGTCCTGTAATGGCCAACCTATAATCTCACATGGGCAACCGAATATTATAGGCGAAGCCGTCAATGAAATCCAAACACACAGCCTGTTCTGTGGAAGATCGAGAGATCCATCACCAAACTCATAAATGGCCTTTGTTTTGTGATCATACTTCGAGAAGCAGAGCAGGACCTACACATTAAGCTAAAGGAAGAATACAAAGAGTAAATATAATGGTGCATAAGCTTCCAAAACAGTCCTCACCCAGTGGCTTAGATTTAGGGAATCAGATCTTGTAACTGGACAAAAGACCCGACAAATACTATTGGCCATTCCTTGTCCCATTGCAGGACAACCATCGATGCATCAAGTAGATCCCAACCAAGATGAGGTCTGGGTGGGGAGGAAGGCTTGTGTTTGATTGTACCAAAGCAAAGATAGAACTGGGAAAGGACACACAATACTAAACTAAGTTTTTTGGTTATCATTCAGATCGATATGAATCCGCATGAGACACAAAATGAAAGTTGATGGGTCTACACCATTTTTTTCACTAGTTTTCTCCCTCTCCTTTCTTGAAGTCGTCGCCGCACTTTTCTTTGTGCTTTCTCAGGTGGGTGTTGAGAGTTGACACTTACAAAGCAGTTCGACACTTTTGGGCAGGCAATGGAGGTGGGCTATGCTGCTTTCTTTCCTTGGAGTGGAGTGTCTGTACTTGACCCGTAAAGCCTACCTCAATCCCATCCATAAGCCTTTGCTGGGTGGAATACTAAAATATTGGTGTATCCTCACTCTCACCCCAACCTCAACAGTCGATTGAAATTCTCATCGGAGATGGGTAAACTTCAAAACTCCAATAGTATGTACCTCACCACAGTTACTGCTTCTGGTTTTCATGTTTATCTATAAGAGCATATAGTATTTCGGAAGATGATTGGTACCACAAATTAAAAACCTATGTTTAATATTAGGTAAGGATTGTTTTTATTTTGCTAGATCGATCAGCCAAGGAAGTGTTACATAAAACGTTCCTAAAAAAGCTAATCAAGGAGTGGAAGATTGAAGTGGGTACGGTGGCTAATTGCGACGAGAGAAGGGATAGGCCAAGGAGCATTTGGCGTCTACCAGCGGCTTCGAGTAATACGATAAGGAAGAGAACAAACAATGTTGCATGTGAAGGCGGATAGAGTTGTCCAATCAAGGAAAGAGCACAGCACCTGTCCTTACCTCTGGCAGGAGCTCAATTGATAACGTTCTCAAATTCTTTCTTAAGATATTTCTGCCAAAGAATGTTTCAGAGCTTATCAAACAAACAGTAAGACAAGCTCGCCTCTCAATCGCTCTATCTCTCTGTCTTTCCCTCTGTCCTCAACTTGGGTCTGCTCAAAAACAGGTTACTAGATAATACTGCTTACTAATAATCATCTTTAATAACAAGGCTCTCCATAGGTGATCAAGAGGACTTGGGTTGGCTCCAGAAGTGCTACCCAGCGCCTCAAACGTCATAATGCTAAACATGTGCTTTGCATAGTAGGTTGCACCATGGTCATGACTCGGAGCAAATTACCATACAAAACATATATAATGAGAATTGGTTAAGTGTCGTTTGTTGCACATAACATCTGTATGAAGTACTTTGTAGTTTCCAGGACAAGCTGGAAAAGAAAGCCTGCTTTAAATCAACGGTATAAAATATGTATGGATTGGGATGACAGATGGAAATATATCCAAGCTGTATCAGTGATTGAACCCACTTTTTTTTTGCTGAAAGGACTTAGAAATAGAGATTGGTCGGGCTTTTGGGGTAGTAGTAGACTGGTAGTATTTCCATGACACCATCCATGTTTCCCAGATAATCACTCCGAACGAGTATATATATATATATATATATTGGAGCAGGGAGTCTAGTGACACAAGAATTGGAGCTCCCGTTTCTCGATCATTACTTCCCATTATCAACAATGAGCGCCCCATGGCGACAAAATAGAAGACTATTCGCAGAGACAGCAGAGTATGCACCATAGAAGGGAAGGGACCCTCCCTCCACAGGCTCATAAATATAATCCATCCAATCTCAACGACACACAGAGATGGGAGAGATTTTCCAACATGATATCTATATAGAATGATGCGTTACACGTGTGCCCCATCTCCAACCCTTGCTCTTCCAGCTTGTCGTTCACTTCATCATGTACAGATTACCCACCTTAGCTTAATAATCAATACCCCCACGTTTAGCAGCTCATTTACTAGTACTTGGTCCAACCCATTATACACAACATTTCTGGGTAGGCTCGGCTCTGATTAACCTTCAAAATGAGATCTATTGTTTGATTGATTAGTTGAGGTGTTGCTCCAAGGGGGTTTCATTCACTAGGGCACTTGGGTGGTTTTGTGGGTATTTGTGGCATGAGACAGCCATCTTGTGAACATGTCCAGAGTGTTCATGTCCGCTCTGTAGTGCTTCTGGGTGAATTGGAGGAGTGTTGACCATGTGAAGTCCGGGTACCTGCGAGGGTGGTCCGTGTCGACCAGCTCCGCCGGTGGTCGAACCACCTTCTCCATCTCCGGGCACAGGAAGAAGGCCAGCGAAACCCTTGCTGTTCGGTTGTTGACCACTGCCCGGTGTAGGCAGCTCCGGTACCGTCCGTTGGACAAAGCCTGTTCATAGACCCACAATGTTACCAACTTTTTGTTTAGTGGTGACATCCTAGTCAATTGTACCAGTGACAAACTTTGCTACTGTACAACACTGTACTTGATCACTAACCCAACATTTTTTTTGCTTACCATGAATGTGTCACCTATGTTGACGACGAATGCATCTGTCCGGGGCCGAATCGACCGCCATTTGCTGTCGACGAACACCTCGAGGCCGCCAACCAGGTCCTGGTGGAGGATGGTGAGGGAGGTTGGGTCACAGTGAGGGCCTGTTCCTAGGGTGAGATCAGGCTGCTTGCATGGCGGGTAGTAGTTCAATCTCATAATCGAGTCATTGCCTTTGAAGAAGTCCCTGTAGTGTGATCTACCCACTCCAAGACTCAATCCAAGTAGCTCCATAATGCTAAGTGAAACTGAGCTCATGGCTTCGCAATAGCGTTGGCAAACCACTCTATGCACATTCATGCCATCAAACACGCACACACATATATATAAGGACCACATATAAAATAATAACTATTGGATTTGCATTTAGGTTGATTGGAGTGATGGTGATAGATATGTGATTTACCACTTACCCAGTATCTCTGAATTTATCACCAAGAGCACTAGCAAAGTAGTCTTCCACTGTATTGAATGATAGATGGGGATCAGCAGAGTAGCGAAAGGAAAGAGTCTCCTTCCATGGAAGCTTAGAAGTGAACCTCCCAATGAAGCTACTGGCATATCCACAGCTCTCTCCGGGCTTCCTCTGTGCTCTCTGCTTCTCACCCAGCGGCAGAGAGAAGAATTCATGCACCCTCTTGTGCGTCTCGGCAATAAGCTTTGTGGGTATGCCATGGTTAACAACTAGGAAGAATCCATGGCTCTCACAAGCATCGGTTACTTGCTTCACTATCTCGGCTAATACGTCGACGTCGCCGGAGAGAAAGCCCGCGAGGTCGATAACCGGGACGTCGAGCTCCTCGGCGTGGCAGGGCTTCTCCTCCTCCGGCCAGATGAATTGGGAAGGTATCTTGGATTGGTGGCGGGGAAGGGCAGTGTCAAAAACAGCGGGGAGGGGTGGAGAAGAGAGCATGTTTGTAGTATGTCTTTATGGTCTTCACTCTTCAGAGAGGAGTGTGACCAAGTTTTATGGTATATGACAATAAAAGGGTGAAATGGGTTGTCATATATATACACATGCATATGGATGACGAGATATGGCAGAGCAAAGACGTTGATTAGAAGGTTATTAGGAGTGGGTTGTGAAGGGAAAAGCCAAGGCCGACGCCTAGGAAAAGCCGGTAAACAAAAGTGGGAATCTTTATGGATTCAAATTTAGGATGTAGCAGTGTCCTTGCTCGAGCCAGTGACATTTCTAAATCAATAGAGCTAATTGGTAAGAAAAGTTTTACTCACCGTGGAACACAGAGTGACTATATGATCCTGCTTGTTCCCACAAAACAACAAAGTAAAGGAGCAGAGCCTACCACCTGCAATATGCTGTCAAAAGAATTATATACAAATCAGATAAATCGGATACAACTAAGCAAGCATGTTAGTAGTTGCTAGAAAGGATTGAGCGAACTGCTAGTCCTTTATGTTATCCTTGAGATCATAGATTTGACTGGTGGAGATACGGGGTTGTGTAGATAAATGAGTTAAATGTATGAGGACCTTACCATGGCATTGGCACTATGGCACTCACCATAACACCAATCACTCAAATTAGGAGTGACCCATTTGCTTATTCCCTACTATAGCTAGTGATGAACATCACCAAGAAAAAGCTAAAGGACACAGAGGACCTACATCCAATTAGCAAAGTCTTACACTCTTACCTGGCACTCTAAGTAATTTTTTTGATACACAGATGTGAAATTCCTTTCATCTGCTAAACATAGCCTTTTGTTTTCAATATACTAGCTGCGAAATACAGAGCAGATGAGAATGTTGATGCTCATATTTCATATAGTCCCATGCTCAAAAGAGTTTTCACCATCTTCCCAAAAAGTTTCTAAAGATTACATAATATAAATATGCCTCAATTTTCGGCTTGGCAAACTCTGAATTTTCAGATCCAAACGTCAAATAGGTTTCCTTACCACATGCCCTTCACCTGCTCCAAGAATGTTAATATCAATTAAATTTGCAGATTTATATTATGTAGAAGAACATCACATTTCATGAAGATGATCACTAGAAAGATTTCATTTTTCTACAAAAACGATTCTCAAATCTGGATAAAACGATATGGACAATTGCCCTGCCCATCTTGCCAAGAACATATATTCCTTCAACCGTAATCTTGCAATTTATCACACATTTATTTCATTCACATCACGTAGTAAAGAAAACATATAGTATGTTATTTTTTGGATACTTGCACTTGCCAGTACATACAGGCAGTGAGATGTTGGGTTCCAATAAAATTTCGGTTAACAAACCATATGCCTATCAAACAGGAAACGTAGTAGAATAACAAGAAGTACGAGGGCACATTACAAGAAACTCTCAGTCACGTCCATCTCTATCTTTGTTAATTTCATCAAGGACCACAATGAGAGCTATGATGAAGGCGTAGTCAACATTTGGGTATACAGTCACTCCAAATGCATCCTTTCCAAGAATAATATTTGTGGCACTGTATCGCCTGCTCATCTGCAAACGCTTCATTGAGTAAGATCACTAATAGATTACAACAGAAACTGGTAGAATAAAGTTTTAATGGAACAACAACAAACTCATGTCTCACTCTAAAACTTACAAAGGAGTACAATCCACAAGCAGTCCCAAATCCAAGACGTGATTCTCATAAGACTAGACCAAAGCATTCAAACCAGGGCAATATCACAGCTTCACATGTTAATTTCTAGCTTTATCGCCCTCCCAGGTATGCTTTGATGGAGTCTTTATCAGAATCCATTTGTGAATTTGATATTGCTGTCGGATTATCATCGGTAGGCTAGCAATTCTCTATATTAACTTTCAAATCAAGGACAAAATTGCCATTGATGAAGTTGCGTTTTATCAAATTATAGTTGTATTTTATCAAATTATTAGATAAAATGTAGGCATGACCAACAGTCATCAACATGAGGAAGTGATTGCCTAAATCAAATGAAGCTTCCCATTAAAGCCAATCAGGATGCTAATTGTCTTCAGATTCTAACTGCACATAGCAATTTCATTATTTTGAAGCAAACAGAAAGGAGCATCTTACTTGGGCGACAATTATATTTGAATCTCCTCTATAGACAGTGCAAGATCTTTCAAAAAAGCTCCCTTTAATTTTGAAGTCACAGGCACGTTCACTTGTATTTGCTGCCAGGAACACTTCCAGCTCTGTCTTTAGCAGTTGTAACATATGAGATTTCTTGGCACTGAAAAGAAGATTTCTGGAGTCAGTGCTGTCTCCCCTAAACGCCTGCCATCTACGGTGTGCACTAAGCATCTGATAACAGAGAACCCAACAATAATTCAGGAGAAAATATTTTCTAGCTCATACAGCACATTCAAGTTTGAAACTTGGAGAATTGGCAAATTATTTCAAGCTTACAAAATTGAATATGCCTCTTGAGTTGGAAGCCTAATCTCTCTTTTTCTTTACAAGGACAAAATAAAGACATTATAATGACAACATTATTTGGATGCATCTACTTGTACTGAATCCATGTGATCAGGTGTTACAAACAAATTTACAACAAATTTTTCATCACAAAACTCCTCCAAGGCACTCTCTTAGGGTTTATTAGTACCCAAAAAAATTAGACAAATATCATCAACATAACCCTCTCCAGCTAATCCCAAAAAAAGGTATCAGCATATATCCTAATCAAGGATCCAAGTGAACAGAATTTTAACAACCAGATCACCACTGAAATCATCCTTCACTGCTAGAGCATTAACAGAGTTAAATTCAATAATCAACACAACCTGCAATTGATTTTTCTTCCTTTTTCTTTAGAAAAAAAACTTCATGAAAACTGAAAATCTGATTAACAATTCTTCATGCAATTTCGAAGAACAACATCTATTCCACCTTTTTCACAACAATCAAACAATTTTTCATCCAAAAATCTTCAACCACAAAAAATTAGCACCAATAAACATGGAAACAGCAATGCACGAGCATTTGCGGAGTTATAACCAACATAACCCATAATTGAATTTTCTTTCAAAAATATATATATATATATATATATTCTTCTTTACTTAATCTGTATTCTTGCATTATCTCACACCCCCACTGACAGAGTAAATGAGAGAATATAGATTATGTTGGTTTGGGCATATACGTATATATATATGTTGTTGTGAAAACGTATATACTATATAATTTTGCAAAAAAAATTACAGAAAAAAAATTATAACCTTGATTAAAAATTAAATAGAAACACAAGCCAAGACAATAACTGCGAAGCACATCTATTATAACCTTCAAAATTTTCACCAGTTTCACCCTTTCCTCCCTAATTAACACATCAAAATTTTTTTCCAAAATGTACAAATTTCACAAAACACAGCATCAATGAAGTTGGCTTCTTTTTTCTACCATGATAAGGTAAACTAAGATAAGATGCTAAAGATGATTTATTTATATTAAAGAGAGGAGAGAACCTTTTGCTTCAAGGTGAGGAGGGGCTGCCGGCGGCGTCGAGGAGGAGGCGGCGGTCATGGAGGCTAAGGAGCTTTCCACGCACCTTGAAGACGACGGCCCCGTTGGCGTCGGTGACGGCGTAGTCGCCGTCGGTGAGGCTGATCGCCTTCTCGGTCACGGTGAGGTCCACCGGGTATGGCGCACAGTACTGTGGTCCTACCACGACGATGGCCTGGTTGTGCACCGGCGGCTGGCTCGTGCCTCCGGGGTACATGCCGGCGGACAGTAGCAGACAACGACGGGTGTCGGTGTCGGCGGACGTGACCGTGGCTGTGGTGCCAATGGTGGGCTTCAAAGTGTCATCAGATTGAAACCGTAGAAACTGTCAACCTTGTTTAATAATATAATAAAGATAATTCTTAAAATTATAGATTAATTTTAAAATAATTATAACGAGCATCTACTTGTTTTTACGAAAATATAATATATATATATATTAGAATTATTATTTTAAATTTAAACTATAAAATCATAAAAACCGTCTAATTTTATAAATCTTAAAATTATCGTTTTCAACCATCTCAGCCAGCCTCCTCTTCTCATCACTGACCACGCCCACACCGTGCCCGCTCGTGACCCTGCCCGCCACATCCCCTTCTTGACCCTTGCCCCTATCGTGTCCCCTCCCGCCCCCTTAGGACCCGCCCTAAAGGGCGGCTCCCCTCGCAACCCCAGCCACGCCCCTCCTAAAAAAATTACATAATATTTATAAAATATTTATTACAGAAAAGGATTAAACGATCCATCAAAATCAAAAAGCGTCACTCCAACATCTGCATGGCACCGTAGATGCCAAAGTAAGAAACTTGCAGTCTGCACCACTTGTCAAGTACTTTACTTTTGCAAATTGCAAGGATTTACGGCTTTACAAACTGCCACTTGTTTGGATTCCTGGTTGACGAACATGGCATTGAGCCGAAACCCACAATATCCAGACAGACAAGTATTAGGAGGATAGGAAGCAAAAGCCCACTTAATCAATAAACAACAATTTAATCCAAAAAATATAGTCACAGCTTAAGGACAACGTTTTATTTCAATCGATAAAATTATACATGTAGTAAATGGTTATAAGGTGAAAAAGATACCATATGGTATGGTATTAAACATGAAAGACAGACATTCCATAATTTGCAATATCGAATAAACATGAAAAAACAAACATCCCATTCAATCAAATTCTACATAGGCGGAGGCGGAGGCGGCGGCAGAATTTTTCTTTTAACAAAGAGCCTAGGAAATCTCAGAATAGTGTGATTAACACAAGCTGGCATCAATATTAGCAACGATTAACACCCGTCTGTAGTAACCAGTTTTCATGTCGAGTGACCTTCTTACCCAATCGGAGACGACATTGAAAAGAAAGAAGAGAAAGAAAAGAAAAACATCTTACCATTGTCATTAGCCAAAAAAATTTTCCACTTTTTTTCAAATGTGATTGTTGCCGTGAAAATGAATAATTTGGGTCCAAGGCAATATCATTGTACCACCAAGTTTATCCGTCAAAAACATAAAGAAACGATAAAGACTACTAGATGGATTGGAGAAGATAATGAAACGAAGGCGTTTTATTAAGAAATAAACAATGTGTTTATATAACAATGATAAATAAAATTATCCGTACAAACTAAAGATCAATTACTTATGGCAGGACCAACTCCCTTGAGTTAGACTTGTCTTCAACTCTTCAACAAAAGTCGCCCCCTACCAAAGAAAAAAAGTTGATTGGATCATGCATGATAATGACTAGCATTATTGGGAAAATAAAACCAAGCCCAGTTCAATGGATAATGAGCAAAGGGGATGGACACAAATTTAAAATTACAAATTTGCACCATCAAAACTCTGTTCAATTCCACGTCTTGTTGCATAAATGATCCAAGTTCAAACAATGGTTACAATTCAGCAGGCATGTAAAAAATAATCCGATGCAGAAATTCATGGGGGGGGGTTACAAGTTGGAAGCAAGAATGCGCACTTCTATACAACATGAAGCCTCCTTTAGAACTTGCAATTTTTCTTTAAGTAGTCCACAACCTCTTGCTGCAATATGAGACAAGGTAAATATCAAGCTTCTCTCTGATCTTCCTTACCAGTCCTAAAAAAAAGAATTAAGGTTGGGTTCTAAGAATCCTTACAATCAAGCAGAGGACTAGGCAGCCAGCTGCTCCAGGGAAAAGAGCAAACCAAAAATTCAAGGGTTGTAACTTGGGACCATCAATGAAAAGAAGCGGCAAACTGGCGGCTGTAAGCATAAACAAGCCAATTCTGAGTCCAATATTGCATAACTCTCCTAATTAAATCTCACCTCACTCTCAGAAAAGGTAAAACGTCCCAGGAAATGAATCCCGACTCAAGAGGCATCTTCCTCTTCCCATGAGCTGTTTTTGGTTCTGGATTAGAGGGTTCTATTTTTTGGCCATCAAGTATAATCGCCGACTATCTCCCCATAAGCTTTTTTATACCTATGAATTGCAGGATTTCTTTTCTTTTTTGGCTATGAAATGAAATTAAATTTCAAACTTAATCATCGTTAGAAACTCACCTGGGCTGATTCTACGTTCAACCCATTATTGTGACCAAAACATCTTATTCATATGGTATACGTACAAATACGAACAGATAATATCAAATCTAAACACAAAACCAGAGAAAACTGGGGAGGGAAAAAAGAAGATAAGTATCAATACAATAAACCACATATACAGATTCCATAAGAATTCTTACAATGAGATAAATATTGATTATTAGAAAAAGAAAAGAGATTGACATCAAATCAACATATAGAACCGACCAGAAAAATAACGAAATAAACATCAAATCTGATATATATACTAAATCAACTCGGATTATATTCCGAAAAAACTAATAAAATAAAGCTAAACACCAAATCCCATTCTAAATTAATAGGATTCTGCCCCGAAAACAGCATTAATGGAAACCGATAATAATTTAATCACAATAATTCAGTCAATCCAGCATTAGCTAACAGGATTACAATCACAACAAGTATGGACGCGCCACATAGATCAATGGATCTAATCAAACTAGTAATATTCACCAAAACAACATGCTGGCTAGTAATATACGTAACTACTTGTTATTCAGGACCATCATATAGATCGAAGCAACAGCCTATATATTTTATATATATATGAAAAACAAACAATCAAAAGGTGGACAGGAAGGAAGGCAGTAGGAAGAAAAAAGTAGTACCCGGTGGATGGGTGGAGCGAGTGAAGATCATGAAGGCAATGGATGCCGCAAGAGCAGCG
The DNA here is from genome assembly GCA_033002965.1 of Piper betle. Classification (NCBI taxonomy): domain Eukaryota; kingdom Viridiplantae; phylum Streptophyta; class Magnoliopsida; order Piperales; family Piperaceae; genus Piper; species Piper betle. Next base: position 52,358 of record JAURVB010009976.1, on the reverse strand, counting down.
CTTCGAGCAAGCCACCCGGGCCCTAAAATGGTGAACGCCAAGACCCCAATCGCCGCACACCCGATCTGCGCGACGAACATGTTGTACTTCTGCACTCACTCCAAAACCCCCCACCCAACCACCTCCCAATCACCACCGTTTCAAATCAAAAAAAAAAGAAAAAGAAAAAAGGATTCAAAGATTGAGAGACTGAGAGAGAGGTGGACTCGCCTGCGCCCCGGGCGAAGTCGGGGTAGCGAACAGAACCGCGGAGACGGCCCCCAGCGGCGCAATCGTCATGAACAACCCCTTGGGCGCCAGCGCTTGGTCCACCTTCCCCAAAATCGCCATGGCCGCGAACGCACCTGCAACCCACAAATTCACCTCACAACCAACAACCCGCAAAAAAAAAACGGGAATCATAAAACCGAATTCGGACCTGCCGACGGCCAGAGCACGTCGCTGAACGACGGCGCCGGCGAAGTAGGCTCCTGCTGGGGCAGCGACGGCGTCGCCGAGGCCCGAATTCTTCTAGCCGGGAAGTGGCGCGGCCGGGAGGAGACGGCGGCCGTGGGGCCATGGAGGTGGAGACAAGTGAAAGCCGCCGTCACCGTCGCCGTCGCCGTCGCCATGGCTGGTCGCCGGCGTCGTCTTCTTCTTATCCGGCGAGGGGTATTTATGTACTTTTGTGGCTTTTCAGTGGCACCAAACAACGGTAACTGGGCCGACGAGGAATATCTGGGCTTTCGAGATTTCCAAGAGCCGCGATGTGGGCCCGTAACCACAAAAATAATGGCTTGGAAAAATAATTTTATTAAAATTATATACCAATAATACATAAAATATACACACTTAATTTTTTTATAAATAGAGTTCATATCATAATTTAGCATACTTATTTTATGAATTCATGTTATATTTGTGTATTTTATGTGCCTAAATTATAAGTTGATGTGCATATTTATCAATATTTAATAATTTTATGTCATATGCTTATTTTAGTTGTCAAGTTTTTCATCGTGTTTATCAACCTAGTATGATGATCTAAATATAACGTTGTAGTCATAGTTATAATTTTTAATGGTTTATATATTTATACAAATAACAATATTTTTCATGATTTTATATATTTATCTTAGACATAAATATCATGTTTATCAATTTTTCATGTATTATGTGGTGGATGCACATTTATCAACTTTATATATTTATCTTATAAATAATTATAGTTATGTTTATCAAATTTTAATAATTTTTATTGATCTGATGCTTATAATTTTTTTGTATTTATATCTTACACATAATAATTGGCATATCTTTATTAATTTTCATGTATTATATAGGGTTAGAATTAACCGCATATAAGTATTGAGAAATTTAAAAAACTATCCTGCCTACCTTTGTATGTGGTAATTTAATAAACTTAAAATTCTTAGAAATCAAAATAGATTTTTTTTTTAGAATGATAAAATCTTTCAAAATCTTTTTTTCTCCAAGTTAAAATATTTCAAAATATTTAAATCGACCAAATCATTTCATGAATAAAAGATTTCGAAATTGATTAATAAATTGAGGTAATATATTTCTATAAAATTTAGAATTTTTATTTATTCATTAATATATTGTTTTTTATTATTATGAAAACTTAAGAATATAATTTTACCAGAATTAAAATCTTAACAAATGATAAATATTAAAATTTTACTCAAATTAAAATCTTTTAATTACCTATTAATACCTACCTAATTAATATTATTATTTCTTTTAACATATATAAAATTATTTTTTTTATTTTTATATAATTATAATATTTTAGTTAAAAATAGATATTTTTGTGGAATAGTTAAATAAATATGCACAATTTTTATTTGAAGATAATATTCATCAATAATAGGTTAGGTTACTAGATATAAATATTATTAATATTAGGGTAAAGTATTACTAAGCCCAAGGCAGAAATCTGGGAGCTTCATCTAGGTTGTCCGATTATAAGGATAACTCATATCTATTATAAAAAAAAACTAAACCTCCTTATGCCGGTGCCCGCCGTCCCGCTACGCTCCACATCCGGCTAGACGGCGGGTCGAGAGGGAGCGGGAGGAGGGGCGTCTACGGCATGGCGGTCGTAGAAATTTTCGTTGTTTTTTTTGTTGAGCGGCCCAATGTTGCCACCATTGATTGGGTTCGGGCACTGCAAGTTGGGTCTCAGTCTTCCCTTGGCTAGATAAGGCCAAATTTGGTGGTTGTGCGACTAGGTTCTGCCAGCGGCGGCCGGACTTGGCCACGGTGGCTAGCAAATCTGTGGCCGCGTGGCCTGATCAGGATGCCGCTTGGTGGCCACTAGTGTTTTTTTTTTTTGAAAGTAATAGATATAGGCCGTTCTAGTAATCAGAGAGCCTAGTTTGAAGTTTAGTTTTTTTAAAAAATAATAATAAATCTAGGTTATCCTTGTAATAAGACAGCCCATATCAATGTTTGGGGAAGAAAAATTTCTACCCCGACTCACCGCACCGCTTCTTTTAATATTATTAATATTATCATCAATATTTTTAAAATTTAGTGTTATAGGTTAGGTTACTAGATATTATTAATACTATTAATAAATTTCAAATATGCCTTCAATCTCAAGGTCTTTAGCTAGTATAAATTTATTTTTTTAAAAAGTTAAAAAACCCAATAAAAATTTTCTTATTATAATAACTACAATAATCTTTACTCGAACAAATCGAGTGCAAATAGAAGCCTGAAATCGAACTCTAATTATTAGAGAAGATATAAAAGTAAGAATTACATGCATTAGAACATCGATCAAAGTCTATGTATTGTTATATATCTACTACGTAATCCTCAAATATTAATCTTCATATTGTACACCCACACAAACCAGACAAATATAATCAGTCAGCACTTAAATTGAACCCTACCTATCATGAATCCATCATATATATCTAATATATATGATAAATATAAGTACCATAATAATAATCACCTGATCGTAAACGCACATCCTTGATTAATTATATATAAAAGTACTAGATAAACCCTCTAATAACAACCTGGATCCAATATCTATCTCCATTTCTCCTACATATATCATCTTAACCTCTTAAAACTCATCTTAACCTCTTGATAACCACCTTCAATCCTGATATAATCGGTTAATAACCACCTTGGGTTGATATGATCCTGATATGATACCAATATCTATCTCTATATAAACACGCCCTCCTTAATAATTTTTCTCATATACTTCTCTTCGTCTCTCAACTTTCTTCAAGCATGGAAAAGTTTATTTTTCTTTTGATGTTCGCTGGGCTTTCATTGTGCTTAGCTACAGATGTTTCTTACGATTCAAGGGGAATAATTATTGATGGAGATCACAGAGTTCTATTTTCCGGTTCTATTCATTATCCACGTAGTACTCCAGAGGTATTTTTATTTTTAATTTTTTAATTTGTCAATTTATATTTATTATTTTTTATATTATATGTATTGATATTTTTTATTTTGTATTTATATTTATTATTTTTAATATTATATGTATTGGTATGGTATGTATTTGAGCCTTTTTAATTAAAAGAAAAGAGTATAGAAATTCCATTTTTCTTTATACTTTTTTTATAGCTTTTTATTGATCATAGGTTGTTCTACACATTTTTATATGTTGCTAATTAAGCTTTAATATATATTAAAGCTACGGAACATACTACGATAAGAAATGTTTATCTTTTAATGTTTTTATTATAATATATTGAGGAATTGTGATTTTGAATATGCACCTTAGGTAATCCTTAATAATCTTTAAATTTGAGTTTATATAAAAACAAAAATAATTAAGAAAATTTTATTGTTAAGAAAGACTAATCCGACGTAATTCTACTATTAAAAAATTTTAATATATTTGTACTTAGTTATATTTATTGCTACGGTATTTTTGATTTTTTATTTTAGTTATATTTATTGCTGCGGTATTTTTAATTTTTTATTTATATTTTATATATTGGTAGGGTGTATGTTTGTGTTTGATAAAAAATCAAATTTATGTTATTTTTATTTTTATGAATACGTACCAAAGGACAAGTTTATCTTTTTAATATTTTTATTATAATATCGATAGGGGCTTGTGATTTTTCTTTATTTTATTTATTAAGAAATTGTTTTTAGTATAATATTTATTAAGGAATTGTGATTTTTGTTATTAGTAGCTAGTGTTATTTATTAAAGAATTGTGACGTTTATTACCAAGTAGTGTTATGATCAATATTTGAAAATAAGCGTGTTTATACCTTACGCCTGTATTATCTTCCCAATAATAATCTTTAAATTGATAAAATTTACATCAAAAATAAAAATAAAAACCAAGAAAATTGAAAGTGCTCTGAATATCAATATCATCTAGGCAATGTCAAACTCATAATCTTTTAAGGCAAGATTTAATTTACATTTGGGTTTTCAATGTCATGTTTTTTTGTTGTGTTGCATTAAATTAAACTACTTAAAAGTGCGAGATAAGTTTGAAATTTATAACAATATGTATCGGTATTAGAGAAAACAAATTAAATAATACAATATATAATAATTTTTGTTTTTATTTTCAAATACAAATAACGAATGTATATTTATTTTAATTATCATTTTTGTAAATAATGGCCATATAAAATAATTACATTTAATTTAAATTTTACGTTAAGAGTAAGTGAAATATTACTTAAATATGTATTAATAAGTAAAAATTTTAATGTGAGTAAAATTTAATATTTAAATTGAGTTTATCATTTTTAAGATTATGAATTCGGTTGAATTTTATATTCTAAGTTTTCCTCAAAATGAACAACAATAAATAAATAATTTAAAATTTTAGATTATGAAAAATTTTAAATAAAGTATGTATTATTAACTAAAAAAACTTAAGAATCAAACAAAACACAACAAAAAAGCTAAAATACAATGAAAAAGAAAAAAACCAAGAAAAATCAATAGGAAAAGGTTTTAACTAACTTGCTGAGAGGTTTTTTTATTTGTAACTCGCTGATTTGAAAGTCTAAATTTTTAGAGTATTGCATACTGTCATAATAAGGAAATAGCCAAAGTAATCTAATAAATAATTTAATTTTATAAAGGAATAAAAGTAAGCATGCATGATGAATTTTTCAGTCGAATGAATTCAAGTTTAACGAAATGTTTGTTCATTAAGATTGGTTCATTGAGATTTATTAGTATAAGATAATAAGTAATCACATTAATTAGAATTCAATTAAGAGGATTGCTATCTCACTACAAGTTATACTTCTCCCCATTTTTCGTTTCATTATTATTATTATCCTATTCCTATTTTCTTTTAGGCTCAGTAGATAGACCTATTATAGATACCCGACTAGGGTTATGAACCACTAAACAAAAGTCTTCCAACTTCTCGATAAAGCATATCGGAAAAATTCAAAATTCAAATCAATCGGGCACAATTCAGAAGAATGTGAGTGATTCATACAAAGCATCTCTCTTTTATCAAAGGTTCTGCCAATTGATGAGTTTTTACAAATAATTAAAATTCCATTCTTTGGTCTTTGGTCAAGCCCCAATTGATGAACCTACAAAATCCCTCAAATTATATCTGACTAACGAATTGCACAATTCGTTTATACATCAACTCCTTTTAAGTAATCAATGTGAGTATCTAATGGCATAATCTATATTAGATTGATGTTGTAAAATCATAAGTAGATAAAAGAAAGAATACATTACCATATTAATAATATATTACTATATTTCATTTTTAAAGTAGGCTTAACTATTAATTGATTTGTCCTCCATATTTTTATTTTTAAAGTAAACTTAATTATTAATGGATTTGATTTTTCCTATTGAAGATGTGGCCTGACTTAATCCAAAAGGCAAAAGATGGTGGCCTTGATGCCATTGAAACATACGTCTTCTGGGATGCTCACGAGCCTCAACGCCGACAGGTTTTACATATTTATTTTGTGACTCATAATAATTTTGCCATTGAAACATAGTTTATTGTAACATCTTTATTATTACAGTATAATTTTGAAGGCCGAAATGATTTAGTTCGATTCATAAAAACAATACAAGAAGCTGGATTATATGCTATTCTTCGCATAGGCCCTTATGTTTGTGCCGAATGGAACTACGGGTAATCATATATATCATCTTTATCTTGCACCTAATGAATTACTAATTGTTTCCTTAGATAATATTTAACATGTCTTATTGTCAGTGGCTTCCCTACTTGGCTGCATACAATGCCCGGGGTGCAACTGAGAACGGATAATGCAATCTACAAGGTGAATGCTGTTCATGCATATAATTATACACTTTTCACCAAAATTAATCTCTTAATTCATCAATGATGATGTATATTATATTGTTCATTCGTATTTATTTTTATTTACAGAATGAGATGGCCAACTTTACCACACTCATTGTTGATATGATGAAACAAGAAAAACTATTAGCTCCACAAGGAGGACCTATCATAATTGCCCAGGTAGATGTCTTATGAAGAAAATCGATTTGCTGTGGCTTTCCTGAAACATTTGTTTATGAAACCTAATCATATAAATTACAGATAGAGAATGAGTTTGGAAATGTAGCCGGTCCTTACGGAGACGCCGGGAAGAGATATATAAAATGGTGTGCAAAGTTAGCTGAATCATACAAGATTGGCATCCCTTGGGTTATGTGCCAACAATCTGATGCCCCTGTGCCTATGGTTTGCTATTGAAATTTTACTTATTTATTTGCTTATTTTGATTATGTCAAAGTGACATTGTTAATCTTTTGATTTAACAATTTTACGCGCAGATTAATACTTGTAACGGATGGTACTGCGACCACTTCACACCAACTAATCCCAATACCCCAAAAATGTGGACCGAAAATTGGACTGGATGGTGCTTGTTTCATACAAATAATGCAAAAATTATTTATTAATATCACTAACTTTTAATGTTAGTATTGTTATTATTTTAAATCGAACTTTGTATAGGTTTAAGGCATGGGGTGAAGATAATAACGACCCACATAGGCGTGCTGAGGACATTGCATTTGCTGTGGCAAGATTTTATCAAACTGGGGGAACGTTTCAAAACTACTATATGGTTAGTATTGCTTTGTTATTCTTTTATTTAAACACAATAAATGATATATTTTTCATTATCTAGTATCATGGTGGTACCAATTTTGGCCGTGTAACTGGGGGTCCATACATCACAACCACGTATGATTATGATGCTCCTCTTGACGAATATGGTATAAACAAAACTCTTAGCAGCATCAACAATGTTTTTTTATATGGGTTTTTTTTTTGCTTATATACATTACTTTTCTTATTGATCTGATAGGTCATCTAAGGGAACCAAAATACAGTCATTTGAAAAAATTGCATGCTGCAATAAAATCGATGGAAAAGGTTCTCACCAAAGGCGACAATTCAACGACAAAATTTGGAGATGGCGTTTTGGTATGCTTACTTGGATAGAAAAATATTCAGAAAATTAAATAACTACAGCTTTAAACACTTTTGTTTATAAATAACTACAATTACTTATGTTTTTAATGGAAGGCAACCGTGTACAATTACAACGGAACTAAAGGATGTTTTTGAGTAACTCAAATGAGACTGCGGATGCAACCATCGACTTTGAAGGGAAAAAAGTATTTTTTGCCAGCATGGTCTGTTAGCATCCTCCCTGATTGTAAAGAAGAAGTTTATAACACAGCGAAGGTGACTAGCCAAACAAGTTTAATGGTTAGAAAGCCAGGGGTGGAGCAAAGTTTCAGTTGGGCATGGAGAGAAGAAAATATTGAGGAGGAACTAGGAGGAAAGGGTACTTTCAGTGCTCCAAGGCTTCATGAGCAGCTCGCCACTACTGTTGATAAAAGTGACTATTTATGGTATTTGACAAGGTATTCATCCCATTCTCATGACAAATAAATGTGCATGTTATCGAGGGAATTGTTAACTGTGAATTTTATCTTTGTAGTCACCGAGTTAATGGATCTCACTCGTTGGATAGCAAAACAATGAAGTTAAGAGTTAACACAACAGGGCATGGCCTTCATGCTTTCTTCAATGGAGAGCTTGTTGGTAATTATCGTTTATCTCATTTATATGATTGATTTAGTAGTAAGTTAAGTTACAATAACCTATAGTAATTTGATGTTTTTTATCAAAAAATTTTATCAGCGTCGCATTATGGTGAGAAGAAAAAACTGTCATTTGTGTTGGAAGCTCCGGTCAATGTTAAAGACGGCATCAACCACATTGCGTTGCTGAGTGTTACAGTTGGCTTGGCCGTATGATTTTAATCCAATTTAATGCTTCTATGGATTTTCATATATAATGGAAGATAATTCTATGTAATTAACACTAAACCTTCTCTTGTTTATATGTTTGTTGCTTGAATAGAACTACGGAGCCCATTTTGATTTGGCTCCTACCGGAATTATTGGAGGTCCAGTGGAACTCATTGGAGATGGAAATGCAACCATAAACTTGTCATCACACAGATGGACTTACAAGGTGCTTTATTAATCTTCATGTTTTGTGGTATTTCCTTTCAATTGTTTTCTATGTACTCTTATAAGTTTCTTTTGCATGTCAAAGACTGGCCTGAAAAGTCTTCAAGAAGGGCTGCCCACTAGCAAGAACGAGACCTTGTACAAATGGAACACTGAAACTTTACCCATAAACAAAATGTTTACTTGGTATAAGGTACATACACAAATTCTTCACTTATTCTTAGCTTTTTCTCATATCATGTGTACCTAATATTTATTGGAAGTTGAGCTGTAACTTTTCTCTATTTGTTTTACCAGACAACATTCAAAGCACCATTAGGTCTAGATCCTGTAGTAGTGGATTTACAAGGACTTGGGAAGGGTGAAGCTTGGGTTAATGGCCAAAGCATTGGACGATATTGGTCCAAGAGTAAATCTTCAATCAAGGGTTGTCCTAAACCTTGTGATTATAGAGGAAAATATAGTCCATCCAAGTGTTCTACCCGCTGTGGTGAAGAATCTCAAAGATGGTATGCAAAGTTTTGTGATCACACTTTTCTATGTTACAAATGTTATCTTACTTGTGAAACTAATTATAAATTATATGCTTAATTATATTTGTTACAGGTATCATATACCTCGATCTTTCCTCGAGGCAGACGACAACACACTAATCCTCTTTGAAGAGCTGGGAGGCAATCCTACAGAGATTTCTTTCCACACTGTTAGTGCAGGAACCATTTGTGCATCTGTGCCTGAAGGAAAGACATTAGAATTGTCGTGCTCTGAAGACCACACCATTTCAGAAGTCGAGATTGCAAGTTATGGAGATGCAGGAGGCGTGTGTGGATCATTTGGCCTAGGAACATGTCATTCAAAAACTGCTATTTCTGCTCTTCAAAAAGCTTGTGTTGGCAAGCCAAGTTGTTCTTTGGAAATTTCAGATGCAGTCCTGGGCAAGAGTGATTGTGATGCTAAGATCACCAAGAACTTGTTAGTTCAAGCTCATTGTGATTAGAACTACTATCTATTTCTTTGTTTTAGAATTAGTCTATAATTTCTTTTTTTCGTAGTATAGGATATGGGAATAGCTTCGGAATTTTTTATTGAACTTATGTTAGGAGTTGGCAAGTACAACTTCTTTGAATTCATAACTTAGATTATTGAAATAAGTAATTGATTTAGTCTTTGCTGCTGAGTGCTATAATTTTTTAGCTTATACCATGCATGTTGCAATATTTTGCGTGTTACTCATCTCTCAAAGTCATCATTCATCACCTTTCCTTAAACTTTTGGTAAAGATAATTAATCTAGAACCATGCTTTGTTTAAATTCATTAGTGCTTCTTGATCTGGTTTAAAATTAATTGAAAGTTGATCTGTGAATCGGTTGCCTTGCATTGCAAGTATATATGGGAGCGTGCGCGATCAGAATGCAACCCAACAGAAATAGTTAGTGTTCATCAAATTTCCCCTTGTTTAGTTGAAATGTAATCTACGGTAATAAGAGAATAGCATTGATACTCATGATAAAATAACACGAATTCTTAAAATATCCTAAGCGACCAAGGTTGTTTTTTTAAAGAATAATGAAGTGGTGAAGGCGAAATAACATAGCAGTGAATTAGATTTTACTTGCCTCTGCCCAGAATGTGAAGGCAGGATGAACCAAACGTGCTTTTATCTGTTGCTTTTATTTTGTATAATTGGCATGTTAGTTCTGTTTTATTTGCGTTTGTTGATGCTTCTATTTTATGTTGGGAAAATTTATTTTATGAAGAGGATCAGAGTCGCTTGGTGTGCTGTGGATCCTGCTGCCCATATTTTGCTTGTTTTTTTGCCATTGGTTAGTGCATTGTAAGTTTGTAACTTTGCCACTTGTATCATACATTTGTTGATGATATATTTGTTTTTTCACGATAAAAGAAGGAAAATTGTAATTGATTTCGTATATTGGTAGGGGCTCAGTGATAGTAGAAGTGATAGGATATTTTTTTAATAGAATATGGTTTTTTTTAAATTTTAGAGCAAGATGAATTAATTCATGATTAATTCAAATATAAATCTCACCTCTAGCCGTTAAAACATCTTTCCAAACTATAAAAAAATCAATTAGAACAAAAAGTAGCATCTGTGATTCTTGTCAAAAACGGGAAACGTCATTCTTAAAGATGACAACAAATTGAAAGGCCAACAAGCGTTTTATAATCTCCAATAATATGATTTATTCATGTAACATTTTGTCGCCTTTGATGAAGAGGGGCAGGAGCATAGATGCATAAATCGGAAGTGGAATCGGCCGATTTAAATCGGATTGGCGGCAATCCGATTTAAAAACAGCGTGAATTGGTTAGGCTCGAATCGGTCCACGAATTGGTCGATTTCAGAATCGGCTCAAATCGGCCAGAGGCAGGGAGGCGGCAAGGGCAGCGACGGGCAACCGGGGGGGCAGGGCTAGGGGGCAACGGCGGCGTGGGACAAGGTGGCGAGGGAGGTGCGGGGCAGCGAGGCGGGGCCGAGCGAGCTGAGAGGGCAGCTTCGGGGTGAAAGGCGAGGAGGGGGCGACAAGGCAATAGGGCGGCGATGGGGTGGGACAAGGGGCGAGGGGGCGAGGGCGACAGGGTGACAAGGTGGCGACGGCGGAGGGGCGAGGGCGGCGGCGGCGGAGACGGCCATTGGGGAAGGGTATATGGGCGGCCGCAGGGGAGAACGAGGGATGAAATATAAATAGCATTCTTGTAATTAAAAGTTAACTCGACTCCGACTCGTGTCAAAAATAATAACTAACTCCAAATAATTTTAAAAAAATCCAAAAAAATATCATAAAATATAATACACATTATAACATAAAAATTATATCAGAATGACATATTTTATACTAATAACCCACTAATTTTGACTAAATTAAAATTTTTGTATAAGACCGACTTAGACCGATTTAGATCGATTCAACTGAGTTCGATTTAGAGCAATTCCGATTCCGATTCTGACTCCTTTAAAAACCGATTCCAATTCCAATTTTTGCAACCATGGGCAAGAGATGTAAACCCCAAATATTCACATTACAATTTCATATAAAAAAATATAAATTAGTGTGCTAAAAAAATGGACAAACGTACATGGGCAAATTTTATTCAGGTAGATTACAATATTTGAGGACAAGATGAAAACGCCACATTCAGAAATTCTCCACAACTGCTAGGTATGCTACAAAAAAATGAATCAAATGAATAAATCCAAACTTGTGAGTTATCTACAATTTCTTGGAAAGCAGAAGTAAATTTATTTGTTCTAAAATAGGTAAGGTATCCTGTATCTGCATATGCCAGTCGGAATGTCAAACCATCAAAACCAACGCATCATGTCATTGGAAAGTACAACAGATGAAGAGGATATACCTTACTAGAGGCAAACACTGGCCTCCAACCTTCACCAACCAAACATTATTTCGTCACATCCATGCTTAGCATGTTCAATAAATGATGTATGGATTTCTCCTTTCTCACCTGAAGAGAACACGTAGATAACCATACTGGTGGTGAGTCATCCACGGAAAGATAAGTTGAGTCGTCCACGGAAAGATAAGTTGTCAACTGCAAAAACACTAAAGAGCAGAACGTGGTCAGAAGAAACTTACCAAAAGATTCCACTGCTCATATTGGTTGCAAATGTTGCTCAATAAATTGTTTCTATGCATCAAACCAACATCTATCGTTGTCTTCAGCTCCTCAAGTTTCCTAGAAACCTGAGTATAAAAAAATTAACAGCAAGCACAGAAGCAAATGAAAATTTATACTTTGTCTACACCTTAACAAAACTTATAGGTATAGAAAGTAACTTTGTTGAAGTAAACTACAACTGATTTTTTTAAAATAAAAATAAAAAATAATGAAAATCTAAGCTACGTGCTTTCTGCTTTGGGCAAACACAAATAAAAAATGGTCTAAATCAGAAAACAAATAAGGCAGGGAAGAAGATTGGACACCTCCTCAATCATCTTCTGCTGCCTTCTCACGTCATCGCAAAAAGGATATCGATTTGCACCAAAAAGCTTCACAAAACTTTTGTCCTTGCTCTCTCCTCGGAATAAAATACCGCAAATACATTTTTTTCAACCTGAACTTTGCAATATTGATATATTTAAGAAATTGAGACAAAGAACAGGTCATGGAAAAACAGATTTCCAGAAGATATGAGTATGCTTAATCATTAGAAGACAGAATATATGCGAGGAAAACTACACATGATCCATAAACAAACTTATCAAGACACTTACAAGATGATAATCAACGTCAGATAGCATGTAACAAAAGAGATAATGCACTAGATATAACTTTGCCAATGCTTGTGCACTGCTGGTACCAAGACTGGATGAAGGAGGGTTACTGTATGGAAAGGCATCCAGCCACCAAAACTTTGCCATTTACACATGAAACCTGAATTAGAATTCATGTCCCCGACCTTTTTGGGGATAAGTAACAATAAATATTAACGCATCAATCACAGTATCCACTCACCAACATAATGTAAGACATTTCCATTAAAAAAGAAGAGCTAACTATTCTCATTTAGTAATTGCAGTGTTGAGCTCCAAGAACCACGTAAAATAAAAGATAAGAAAACAAATTCAGAATATGACCTTCTCACCAGAACCTGGATCCATCACAGGTTCTTCAACAACAGCTTGCCTAAGATACACATTCGCATAGCACGAAGCAAAATCCTTTCAAATGCCATGGATTTATCTTTCGGAACGATGCCCGTCATAAAATCAAGCTTAATCTGTTTGGATACATAATAAAAGTGTCCTGCTTATAGGTAGAAAGGTAAATAAATAAAGTACTAGTCTGTTGAAAGTAAAAGGTCAAGCTAAAATAAAACAAACAAACAAGCATGAGAAGATACTTGTTCTACTAATAAAGGACAGTCGATAGACTCTGTGAAAAGTTGTTTTGATTCTATTTCTCTATAATGGGCTGAAGCAGTACTTCGAGCTGAGTAGAAGAATTCACCAGCCTGAAATCACATCAAAATGAAACTTCAAAGCATAACAGGCAAATAACCTAAAAAACACAAGTTATGACAATATAAGCACTTGGGAAAAAAAATAAACACATTTTGGAATATGGCAACTAAATTAAGAATTCATACTTTCATTGCTCCACAATAATAGCTTCCAAAAATACAAAATTTGCAGGAATGCTCAACCAAAAGATACGAAGCATTGAGACAAAATTTCATAAATTATGACAAAACCATAAATGCTGTTCACTGGTATATGTTGTGCCCATAATGTGGCTTAATTTAAAACCACTTTCTAAAGATCATCAAATTTCAAGAGAAATAAGCAAAAAGGTTAGGGACAACAGACAGAATATGGAAATACTGACAATCGAAAATATGTTGATGATCATTTCACACTCTACATAGTGAAAAGTTACAGAAGAAAAATCAACAACCTCCCTACATGGAAAGTGCCTTATAATTAACATTCTACTGTCTACACAGTGAAAAAGCTACAATAAAAAAATCAACAACCTCCACATTCGCAGAAGGCTTTATAATTACCAATTTATCCCACTAATGTTAATTATGTAAGATAAAAAAGAATGACATTAGTACTAAAACAAGAAAATTTGACGAATGAAGAGGTGACAACGACGATGGTAAGCAGCCTCCTTTCTAACTCCAATATAAATATAAGCTACTAGATGCTTTCAGAGTGTTTTTGAATTTCAACATAATGGTACTCTTTATTTTTACTACCATGCTTACCACCAGAAAAGGAAACTAATTTCCCATCTGCAGGATGATCTGACAGCTCCTAAGTAATTAGAAAGTCTTTGTACAAAGTGCAAATTCTAGTCAAACCTTACAGCTGACTCCATCCTTAGTTAAATGATCTTCAAAGTAATTACCTTTCTATGAGAGTTCTAATACTATACCTTGTGCAGAACGACTTTATACTCTATCGGCTCATTATATGTACTCTGCAACTTTTCATTATTAGCAATGATTTCGACCAGCTCAGCTTCCAGTTCTTCCAATTTTATCTATAGAAAATATATTGAATTACTATCATAAACAACATTTGCATAAATGATAGCATAGCTAGAAGAACAAAGTCATTTTAAATAAACCGACCTCCAGATCATCAATATTGATGTTACAATGTAGTGCCAATTTGGGAGCTGAAGATAAACCAGCCTTGATCATTATTTCACAATAAAAATGCAGTTTTCGAGCCATTTCTCCACATTGTTTAATCTGAACTAGCCATAAGTGCATAAATAACCAACAAATAAATGCAGCAATGGATCAGATAATAATTTAATGTCAGCATAGATTTTTCTAGAGATAATTAACAATTGTAGATTATGCTTCATATGAAGACAGATTAGAATTTTTCTTTCAATTACATGCAAGTGAAGATGCACAAAAAAACGCCATTCATATGTACAAAACAACACCCTACTGAACCATGCACATAAGATCCTCTAAAATCTCAAAAATAAAATCTGAAACATACTACTCTGATAAATCTCCGAATAGGCTCTGACTGTTGGAGTCAAGTGGAGTTGTAAAGTATAGATAGAGGCGGAAGAAGGGCAACCCTAGTCCTAGTCACCATGGTAAAGGAGGGGAATGAGAAGAAGAGGAATGGGAGATTGAGACAAATGAATCTGTCAGAGCTTCAACAGAGGATGGAAAACTCTATGTTCATGATTTTTAATACTGAGTTCCAGCATTTTGTCCAAGTATGTGTGTGTGCTGTGTGCTTGCGTGTGAGGAGGAAGGAGGGAGGGAGGGAGGGAGGAAGGAGGGGAAGGGAGGAGGGTTGTTGATGCCAAACACACCCAAAAAAGTTAGGAGCCTCATAAAAAGAGAATTGGACCTGACCAGTAAATCGACAAAGAGGAGGTTCACCCACCTAAATGTGGTCAACAGCAGCCTCCCTAAGACCCTAACATAAATCCAACTTACACGCAAAGGGCAGTCTTTTCAATCAGATGCCCGTTCATATGAGTAAAATGTATTTGGCTAATTAGATAGAAAATGAATAGTAAAACCAGCAATCAAAATACATCCTTCTTTATTATCATATATTTCCACTTCTTCCCGAAACAAACAAAGTCACCAGAAAGGTTATACACTACGTTCAAGCATCAACTCATGAAGCATTTAAAACAGATGAACATAATGTCAAAAGCCAAAGCATACTTCAAAAAATTCAAAGTTTTGAGATCATAAAATAAGAATCTATACATATTCATGTTCAATGCAAATCTCAGAATTCGCCACAAGTTATCCATTTCCAAATTCTTTGCAACAGACGTTTTAAAAAAATTAAAAAAGGGGCTTTATACAACTAAAAAAAAAATCACTTCCAATCACCGTGTTCTACCTTCACAAATTCAAAAAGACACCAAACTTATACAATCAAGCAATTATCCGTTCCCCACTACAAACTATTTTTTTAATTTAACCTCTCAAAGAATAATCAAAAGACGTTCAACAACAAAAATAATGCAGTCGACTAGCCACATTCTTCTACTCACAATTAATAGCATAGCTTGATGCTTCAAAAAAAGACACATTACCGACTAAAAAATCATCTTCAATTACCAAAACTAACGGAACTAACTGAAGGTCCGCCCATCCCTACATTTTAATTTTTAAATATACTCTTTCAAAGCTCGCTCAACAACAACAACAACAACAACAAAAATTAAGCATTCAACCAGCCGAATTCCATTGATTTCAATCAAGCATATCTCAATGCATCAAAAAGAATCATCATCACCACCATCTAATCGGTATTTGAAAATGCAAAAAAAGAAAAAAGAGCAGCTCATGCCTACGTCTTTGAACTGGAGGAGGCCGAGGTCGCCGAGGTGGGCCGACTCGACGGGGATGATGAGCTGCACCAACTGCATTTTCTCCGACCTCATCAGATCCATGGGCGGGTAGCAACCTCCTCCGCCGCCATATCTATCTTCTCTTCCCAAATTCTTATTAGAATTTTCAACCGAATCGGATCGAATCAACTCGAATCGAATAGATCGAAGTTCTTCGCCTATAATTAATTAAAATTAAAAAAAGAGTGAAATTAAGACGATTGAGTAAAGTTTTAGTTATAATTTTAATATATTTTTTATGGCAAAAATTTTTGAACAGGAGATAATATGAAATTATAAAAATAATTAAATTATTTTATTATAATTTTTTAATATTATTAAATTAATTTATTTAATAATATTTTTGTATTATTTCTAATAAATTTTATTAATGTGTCCACTATTAGTTTTGACTCTTTTGTGTTGGTTTATTAATTATTATTATTATAATTTTTACTTTTTAATAAATTTTGTGTTGGTTAAGCATTATGTTTTCAATTTGATTGCAGACTAAGTCAATATATGAATGCTTGTTGTATGTATTATCCCATCCTTCGAAAGTACTATGTACAAGAAGCTAATTGTTGAATATGATGTGTGTATGAGCGGGTGAGGACAGCAAGGTGGAGTTCCTGAGCCTGTTTTTATTGGCAAATATTCATCATGTTTTGGGGAATAACTATTAATTTAATTTAATGATGCAAGCATGTTAAAAAAAATTATAACAATAAGATGTAACTCTCTTTTTCTCCTATGCCAACTGATTAATATTTGAGTGAAAGATATATAAAAATAAAATAGAGATTATGAGATTCAGTGGTCTTTGACTAATATGGTATCATCATCAATATTACTAGTCTTAATTGTTCCGCCTTATTTATAATACCAGCAAACACTATAAATATGCCACTCTACGACACAACCGGTAATAATTCATCTCCTGGAAGCACAAGTATTCCACCCAGAAGAAACCATAACTTAGAAACTGTTACATAGCAATACCATGCCCCGTATGAAAGCACCATAGTTATGTACAAGTACATGCGAAATGATTCACACATAACAGCTATCAATCTTGCTGTGAAGTATGGATGGCAGCCACCGTGGAAACCATGGAATCCACACCACATACGTTCCTGCCCCGGCAGATCTTGTAGTAACCATTCTCACCCCAGCTCTCCCCCATGAATTCTTGATGATCCAGTATGGCTTCTCCTTGAATCTAATGGGAGCAAACCCTGCAGAACCATAACCCACCAGCAAGACTCCGTGGTCAAGTCTCCTGCTGCAGAGATATGGGCAAGAAACTCCGCCTATGTATGTTTGCATAAAAACTGCATTGATACCCACTGCATTAAACCAAAAAAATGCATCAGAGATTTGCAAAGAATCCAGTCACACAGCATCATCCTCTAACTGCGCTGATCCCTGAATTATTGAGTCTGCAATAAAAATGTCATAGCCCTCTTACGCTTTACAACTGATCCAAATGATCATCCAATCTCCGAGGAAAATACAAAGGGTAGAATGCATGAAATCAGATTTTAAAACCGTAAGTTCAGTTCTTCTAGGTATCGTCAATTTCAAAACTGCAACAGAGTAGGTACGAAGGATATCTATTTCTTTAAAAAAATGACATGGTCATCAGTATCAAGTGCTCGCTTGCTACACTAAAGACCCATAGCATAGAAGGATATTGGCCTTATGTTGCGCTTAAATTCACATCAATATACAAACATATGGCTACTTCATTAAAGCACTTTTCGGGGAAAAAAAGAAAAGAAAAAGAAAAAGAAAAAGAAAACCAGTTATATGAAAAAGAAATTGAAGAAGAAGGTCAAAGTGCTGTCATATATAATTGTTAATGCTCAGATAATGAGATATGTCAGTACCAACCATCTAAAAATTAACCACATGCAATGACTAATCTTTCAATTTGCACTCAAATGCTAACCACTCCACAAAATGACCTCATCAGTGATGAGAGACTTTTCATCAATGATTATGTGATTTGATGGAACACTGTGTATCCCTACAAGTGCAACGTTACTTTGATGAATTTTATTGAAATACATCATGATGGATGAAACAGCACAAAAACTTATAATCCACTATAAGACAAATATGATTTCACCTGCAAGAGGCCCATTTTTCACAAGATTTGCAGCAATTTGATCCTCATCAAGGGAGACCACACTGAAGTTTGTCACAGAGGCCACAATCTTCGATTTATCAAACTTGCAGGTACCTCGGTCGGTACCAGTATAAGGATAGTCCTCCTCCCTTTCTAGTCCACCCGCTTTGATTGTATATTCGAAGGCATTAGTCATGAGTCCACCGTTGCATCCAGAATCACATGAATCTGGTTCTGAAGGATCGCACTACAGAAGTAGGAAAATATCAATAATCATAGATCTTCAATCAAAACATTCAATTAACGAAAACTTAAAACTGCTATATATGAATTCTAAGAATACCCTCAAAGCCAATAGCATTTTCCATCAAATTTAATGCATTTTTAAGCATAAGTAGTTGAAACTATGCAGGAAAAAGATAACAAAAGGGTGTGGACCTAAAAGGGGTTTAATTTTGACCCCGCAATCTCAGTGCTCAACTTTAACTATTTTATATCTAAGGAGCAGAGAACAAAATTTGGGTGATGTAATCGCATTCATGAAGACAATACAGCTAACACACAAACAACGGATAACATTACAGTATACTTATTGGAAAAGCTCTTGCATCAAGGTCAGATGGAATTTGAATTCATCACAAGTGAATCAGAACTCAAGAAAAATAGACCACAACAAGTGTAGTGAATACAATTTGGTAATTTAGCGCTTAAAAAATGAAAGCAAAAGATCATCCAACCAGTTACTTCTCAATGCCTCGCATACCTCATAGGTAGATTGTCTTAATGTGAAAAAAGTAATATTTTACTCGAAAAAAACATTTCCTTGTCCTACATCAATGCACATAAGTTCAAGATATTATTGAATCAAGATGCATGGATTAAAGGACTCTCACAAACACAGAAAACCGGCAAGCTACAAATCAATATAAGAACAATTCGCGTTTCCCCCATTTTGTTCCCATTTTCAGGGCTAACCACCATTATCTAACAAGCAAAAAAACCCAACCACAAGAGTAATTACAACCATCATTCCACTTCTTCTGACTATCAACAACTAAACGTATAAAATGACACAATTTCGAGGAAAAAATCTTGATGATTGGAAAGAGATGAAACAGAGCAATGAAAGCATCCATCTCAAAAATGAAAAGCCACATACATATGACAGATCAGGCCATCGCCTAGGGCACAAACAACAGAACTCAATCACAATCAAAGTCCACCACATAATCATCCAAATCAGAGCTTATGAAACACAAACCTGATGATCACAATCCACAAGCTGCTGCTCACTAAGGCTGACCAGGTTCCCAGTAGCCAAAAAGTTGGCCCCTTCAAGCGCCCCAGTAGCACTAAACGACCAGCAAGAACCACAAGACCCCTAAAAACCAAAACAAAAACAATCACAAAATTTTTTTTAAAAAAAAAAACCAGCACAACCAATCATCCAAAATCCCAAGAACCTCTTCACACATCGAAAATCCCCTACCTGATTCTTCACCGGAGTAACAGCGCCACGGTCCCGCCAATCAAACTCATCCGGCAGATCGGCCGTGGGAAGAATCGGCGCCTTGTTAGCATCGGCCGGAAGACCAACCGGCCGCAGGCCCAAGTACCTCGACCGGAACTCCTCATGCGTAAGATCGCTAAACTGCGTCACACCATGCACGGCAGAGGGTCGAGCCGCTGGTGCCGGCGGGCGCGTCGGAGGTTCGCCTTGAACACCGAGAACCGGTACGCCTTCTCCTCCGGGTCGGCGTAGCTCTTGCCGAACGTCCGCATGAACGACGAGAAGTGGCGCTCCGCATTGAGGACGCGCTCATCGTGGCCGTCGTGATCGACAGGATCATCGCCGACGACCTGGCGGATAAGAGGGTCGTCGCCGGCGAGGGGGTGGTCGAGGTGGGCGGCGGAGAAGGTGAGGAGGAAGAGAAGGAGGAGGAGGAGAGGCAGGATGGCAGCCATGACCATAGCCACAGGGGTGGGGGGGTGGGGAGAGGGAAGACAATACTGTGTGAGATGGTAACGCGACTACGTGAGGATTGGAATTTGGATGGGATTGCGTCCAAGTCATGCATGCTAACGTAACGAATGATGTCACTTGGCGTAGATTCATTAAAAGCCGACTTGTTGAGACTCGGGACCACACTTCGCTTTGTCAGAGAATCTAAAGGTTAGATTTTTCTTCTTTTGTCTTTGTTGGTTGGATACAGTTGACATCTCGGTGTGAATCTATCGCTGGATTCTCAATGCTGGCTCCCGACGTTTCTTAAAGATAAATTAATAATAATTCTCATAACTATGAAATAATGTTAAAAATTAAATTTAGTTTAACTTTACATGTAGTATGAATTATAACTCAAATTTCTATGGTCATCATAAACCTCTATAGCCTCGATTTATTAGATAGAAGAGGGCTGACATATCAAACTTTACAATCACATATCCTAAGATTCCAATTACACACCTCCTTCTGTATCAAGTTGTATCAAGTAGATTAAGAAAGAATCCCCACCAATTACAAATTCATGCTTGCATACTCCGTTTAGGAAAAAGAAACGACACATTAAGCCCCTCTACCAAACAACAGCGTACTTACAAGCAATATCTACCACGAGTTGCAGGGAACCCAAAAAAAATTAACGACCAAACAGGGATAGCTACTGTAGGCCAGTAACAAAAAAAATTTGGGATTTTAGCATTGAGATACACGGATCGCATGAACCATTTTGCAACATTTCACCCATTCGACATTAATAAATAAGAGCTGATGCTCATATACAACAATGAGGCCTCCAGAAACAGGATGAAGTGAGTTGAGAAAATTTGTATTTACAGAGGGGCTCAAATACTTATCTGATCTCGGGCTCACGTCTTGAAGTTGAAATTCACATGTACCACATACTTCATCCGAATTTGGTCGACGTCATAGACAATATATTCATTGTATAGCAGACTACCCTGCAAGAAAATTTTAGCCGAGTCAAATTCAGATAATAGATTTATTTTTATTTTCATAAACTATCTTCTAACACTAGGGATTGCAGGGGATTTCTCCACAACGATCAGAAAAACAAAGATATATATATACTACACTCTCACATGTCATTCGCCATTTCTGAATTCTAAAAGTTTTTTTTCTTGTGCTCCCTTAACTAAGGGATTCACATAAATATAAAGAAAATATTTGCATAAATAACCTTATGACTGGATTGCTTTTTGGGTCTTCCAAAAGGAACAATTACACCATCATCCAGCATTAATGACTCGGAACAATTTGGAGCTGTTCCTCCAACACCTTTCGGGCCGCAGTACATAAATAATTGTTAGCTGATGTTTTAGAGCATATTATAGACTAGTAAGGTTGAGAAGAAACCTTAGCTTTCCCTTTGGCAATTGGTCAGTATTGTAATCGGCATTAGTAAGGTCCACCATTTCTCCAAGTGCAACCTGCACACAAGCAAGTTTAAAGATTTAAAATTTTGTCACTCCTAGGAACATGGCAAAAGAAATGCACTTAGGTGGAAGAAACAACCTCACAAAAAGAAGCACTCCACTCCGGATAATCTCAGATGCATAGCAATAGTTTGCACTCTTTGAGAACATATCAGCAAAGTAGACACCTTTGCCAAACATGTCCTGTAACTGGTGCTTCTGGAGGAGCTATGTGCAAAGCTATTTTGCAGGAACAAGGAAATTCAGAATAGGAACAACCAGCTTCTATCACTTTCTTCAACAATGTATCACATGAAGTGGAATTTACTCACATCCAAAGACATGCAATAATGCAAATTATTATAAAGAGAGACAGGAGTAATAGGCACATAATTTGATTGATAATTATATAGCCCATCTTAACGCACTAAGCAAATCATAAATAATGTACATATTGAACCATTTAAAATTGATGACCGAAAACACATGCAAAAACAAGGTGGCAAGCTTTAAAGCTAAATGTCCATAAAGTACCACCTCCTGAGGATAAAAGTATCAATGAAATGACCAAATTTATTATGATAATCAGCGAGCTTCTCCAATATCACTGTCTAAGATAATAAACACTGGCTGACAGAAAGTAAATACTCTCACAGCAGTACAGGCTACGTCTAAGACATATCAGGAAGTTGATGGCCCACCATGAGACAAAATGCCTACCCAATTTGAGAGTCTAGAACCATGCCACAAAAGCATTTTATTTTTGCATCATGAAACTGCAAAGAAGCAAGAAATACCTTGGTTGATCAACCTCATATGCAGCATTATAATTTCAATGCCAGAATACAAAGTAATCTACATAACAGATGTAAAATAGCCAAAACAATGTATTAGGATCACTGATGCATGCAGCAGGTAAGAAACATAATTCTTGGAATTAAAAAATATATATATATATATAACCTCAACATCAGCTTACAGCTTATAACACAAAGATAAATTGTTGAGGATAATTCACTTAGTCTTTCAAAACGTCCATCCTCCCCTTGCCTTGATACCTTAAAGATATGCACTATATCAACTGTATAATTAGAGTGTGCTTTTGCATGAGTGTTTCTCATATATTTCTCTATCTGCAACGAGGGAATAAAAATCAGCATGTAGAAGAAATAACAGGGAGCACACAAATGCAGAAGACACTAATAAATGGACCGGTACAATCCACGATTCAATATTTTTAAAAATCATAAAACTTTTGATGGATGGACTAAAACCTTTATCATAAAACTATCAAGTAGCTCAGAAAAAAAATATCATGGCACCTATTATGCATAACTTAACTGTCAACTTCATCTGCAACATCTAAGCAATATAGCCTTCCTTAGACATCAAAACTAATGATGTTTGTCATAGAAAGAGAAATATGAACACAAAGAGGTCACTAGCTTGTAGCTGGTATTACAAGGCATTAGTGCAAATACACTAACATTACCATAAGAAACTCGCTTGATGCAACTTCCAATGGTGTAAGCTCACAGCAAAGATGTTCATAACATGAATATAGGGGATCATCCTGTTAAACACAAGTTGATCCAGGTTACTCTGCAGTATAAATCTTTGCTTCTGTTACTTTGGCAAACAATCAGGACTTCTCACAAAAACCAACTCATGTGCAAGTAGTGCCGTTTGTGGGATGTCAATCCCTTTTCTACTATTTTTCCCCTAAAACAACCGGTAAAAGAGACATCCTATAAAACTTCATAAAATGACAATTTTACTTGTATGTAAAAAATAATAAATGGGCTATCATTGTAAGTCTCTAACCTCCACTACTGAGTGATTTTCTTGAACAAGACATGGGCCATTGACTACAAAATTCTGGCAACCATGTGAAGTAAAGATAACAAAACTCTAGACCCCAAAACTAACTACCAACAAAATCTTCTCTCTATTTCAGCCTAGATGATCCATAGGCCTTCAATCAATCACATATACAAGCCAATCATGATAAAAAACATTCATGTTGCAGTTATAATACTTACCTGCACTTCAGGGTTACTGTCCAACAGTTTAGTAGCTGTTTCAATCTCCCCAAGTGCTTGGACCTTCAAAAAGCATGCATTGCATCTGTAACTTGTATTCCAAAAAGAAAAAGAAATAGAAAAAAGCATTTGCAAGTATCTCCTGCATTGTCAAATGCTTATGATAGCACAGAAAAGACAAAAAGGGGAAAAAAAACCTGAAAGAGGTAATAAAAAAGAATCTACTTGTATGAATGCCGTGTGATAAGTATAAAAAGGTGGAAGATGGCCCGCTTCGCAATCAGAAGTACTGTGATAAGAGTAAAAAGGTGGAAGATGGCCTGCTTCCCAATCAAAAGTGCATGCCCCTATTAGAAATGGCTAAAAATAACCTAAATAATCAAACATTTCAAGTAGTAATCAATATTCGTCAATGTTGAAGTCTCGCCTGAAAAGGAGAAGCATTCACATTTCTTTTGCTTGTGATAAGGACAAATTTAAAATGTAGGTTTCCACTACAGCCATTAAGCATATATTTCATCAATAGATGTTTAATTTTTACAAGTAGATTGTGGGGAAAGTGCTGCATATAGGGTGATAATGAAAAACAATATACTTCTGCAATGTCGTATAAGAAATTACCACTTCCAGTTTAGCTTTCAATTTGATGGACTGTCAATAACAAATCCACCTGATGGAGCAAAAGATAAATTTGAGCAAATAAATTGATAAATTGCACAATTTGAGCCACCTATTGTGTACTTAAGGAACCAGAAATAATATTTCAGCTCCGCCATGAAAAGAACACTCATAATGTGCATGGACATTCATCATTATTCCTCCTCTAAATGCCACCTACATTGCAGCTTTTCCATATACTTGGCATTGACCAACACTTGCAAGTTGAAAGACACTATTTGAGAGCTAATAATTGATTTAACCATGCAACATATTTAATATCAAGACATTGCTTCTTACAAGATGGTTTTCTAACTCACCTGGTACAGATCCATAACATGTGGTGACACTAAAAAGTTTTTTGAAATATAAATCAGCTTAGGAGATTGCCTAAATCGCCCTAGGAGATCGCAAAGTTTTCTTCACACATGTCCCCACAACATCATTCCATTTTCAATCTTGCACAAATATGCAGATGTTTGTGGGAAAATAGGTCCACAAGCTTCACTCCAAAATGACTGGCCATTTTAGAGGACCTAGGAACCCACATTTATATTAATCACCACCCATCATATAGAAATATGGGGCAGTGATGTTAACAAACCCCCACACGTGCAAGCCATATTAGACTTAGTACGTGGACCCCTCATCCGCATCACATAGGCTTCCCATTTTGGGTATTTACAAATGAGCTGTACAAATTACGCTTACACCACAGTAGATATGGGCGTTAAAGAGACATGACACCCAGACAGTCCCTTGGTGGTTTGACTCTAACACTATATGAAAATATGTCTATGGGTTTCACTCCAAAATAACTATCCACTTTAAAGGACTTAGAAACTCACATTTATATTAGCACCACCATCTCATATAGAGATGTGGAACAATGATGTTAACAGTTTGTTAAGTTCAAAACAAAAGCTAAGTAAAAATGGAATTTTTGAGCCTCACCAGCAAGAGCTACATAGGGGCATCCTAAAACCCACTAGCTCCACTCCAAAAACACAGAAAGCTGAGGTTTTTAGCTTGCTTTGAATTTTGATTATTTTCCAGCATAGGCCTCTTCTCAGTATGGAGCGATGTACTATGACATAAGTATGATGAAGTGCCAATAAAAAATCAATGCTTAAAGATGTCAGATTAATGTGGGGTGTAAATCTTACTCATCTTCTTGAAGCCAAAGTCATGAGGAATGACTCTATAAAATACTCTGAAAAAAAAAGAAGGAAGGTTGAGAAGGCCATGGCAAAATGTAAAACTAATTAGTTCACACACAATGCATTAAAAAGAGAACAAACATTGGCTAACACTCAATCTGATTTAAGGTCTATTTCTTTATCTTAATTTTAACCCTTGAATATCCAACTAAGTACCATTTTGGTATATCCATATACACATAAAGAGACAAAGTTCCAATGGGAGAACATTTCAATGAATATTAAAGAGATACAAATATGACTTTGGCGCATAAAGCTTATAATGACAAGTGTACATATGGTACATCTTTGTGAAGTGTGTCAGCATGGTAGAAGCACTCAACTCGTTATATTACTAAGAACTTCTGTAGAAACTCGTTTGTAGCATATTCTCGAGATGTGAAGCTATGCAACTTATCTTGACCCTTGACTCCAACTCTGCCCCATCTATTGTAAACAATGAAGATGTTTCCATCATCTGATTCTGCAACAACGTAAAAGGGAACTCAAACAATCAATAAACGTGCATGTGAGCAACTAGACAAACATGGGAAAAAACATACGAAGCGCTTGAATCACGTAGAACTTGTGTATTCGTTCCAAGATTCGTCTGGTTTAGAACAGCATCATAGATTTCGTCTCCCTGCAAAAATAAACAACGTCAATCATAAATCAAACTCGTGGGGAATTCCAAACCACCAATCAACAAGGTAACACTCTACATTTCGCCGTTACCATAGTTGACTTATCACATGGTAATGCGATTTTATATGATCAGGAAGCCCCAGATCAAGCAAAGCACCGCCTCTCTTGGTAGCTCGAACGAACTTCTCCTCAACTTCCTCCTTCACACCCTCACCTAACACCATCCAAAACAGCAACATTTTCACATCAGACCCGACAAGAACAACCTCAAACACCAAAAAAACAAAAACGACAAAGTCACTCACTTTCCGAAACATCTCCACCATTGCCCTGCGAAACCACCCACATTTCCTCTCCATCAACATCCCTCTTCCACTTCCGGCCATCGCGGCCGGAATCATCCGTCAAGATTGCCTCTTTACGCACTGCAGACGCGAGATGCCGAACCTGGATGATCCAAACAACTATACCAACAACAAAAACAACAATCCCGATCAATAAAACACCATACAATCCCAAAAAACGCAAGAAGAAAACCCAAAAACAAAAACGGACCAGAGTGGGCTTGGTGCCGGTCGTCGGAAGCCGGCACAGGGAGAGCTCGGCGCGCAGCTCGTCAATCTTGGGCTTGGCCGCCATTATCGAACGAGGGTGGTCGGAGAAGCTCTTGCGATCGGAGAATCTGAACGTCGTCGCCGGCGAGGAGTTGAGGCGGGAAGAAGAGCTTCTTGCCCAAAACGAAAGTGCCAACCACGGACCCGCCATTTTTAATGGGCCCTCTTTTGTGGGCTAATAGGCCCATTAGCGAGTGGATTTCTTGGGCCGGCAGAAGAAAAGTTTTTTTCAACGGGCCGGAGTCCGTCCGGACTCAATTTGCGATGTCATGCTTTTTAAAAAAATTGAGCTCTTTTATATTTGTTTTTATACAAGACGATACACGTTTTTAAATAAGAAAGGCAGAAAAATGACATAATTATGTCATGACTATTACTTTCTCTTACGGATACATAATTATATATATTGGGAAAAATTTTCTTGAGCCCAAGGCAAGAACATATTCTTATCCCAAATTCTAATAAGTGTCATTCGATTATAATGACGGCCCAGATTTGATAAAAAAAAGAAAAAAACCTTATACCCCTTCTTCACCAACGTCCAAGTTTCGGTAGAACTAGGCCCCAACCAGGTTCAGCTGCCCATTGCTGGAACTTGACCGCTGGCCATTATTTTTAAGGCGCGCCCAAATTTAGCTGCGCTTTAAAAATAAAATAATATCGTGGTCGAACCTGACCAGTGGTGGCTAGATCTGGCCGCAACTTAAAAAAATTATTATAATAATCAGGCGATGACCGCCGTTGGCCAGACTTGGTCATCCCTAAACTAGATAATTTGGTCTCAGTTGCGATGATCGGGCTTGGTTGGCGCCCCTATAAGACCGCGTGGCCAAATTCATGGCTATACCGTTAAATTTGACCATCCTTTTATTCAAACGGCTCGTATTAAAGACCGGCGCAAAAAAGAATCCATGCCCTTAACTCATGCAACCGGGCCTATATATATTTTTGAAATTTTATTTTATGATTTTCCAAATTATATCGTGGCTATTACTTTATCTCAGCCCACGTAAAGTTTAAATATACTCTAAGATATATTGTGAAGAAAATTAATATTTTTTAAAGTGAAAATACAAGGAAAAAGCCAAAACAAAAAAATAGAAAAAGTAAGTTTCCAGATCAGTCTCAACTATCTCGTATGATTTTCTAAATGGCCAATATTACGAAAGAACACTTTTGATTTGATTGCTCTGTCTGTGACCAATTATTTCATCTGTAGGCAGTACTACTGCCACCCAACTTGCTCCCTATTTTTGTCTTCAATGATCAGTGGACCCCTTATATATTAAAATTAACACTTAACATAATATATATACTCAACCTCTAATCAACATGCTTCAACGGTGAGTTGATTAACTTGATATATACCTTAGCCATCTCGCATCTTCTTGTCATTACAAATAGAAATCAAGCTATTTCAACAGTCTATGGATAATATATATTGGGCACCGGCCTAGACGGTGAGGTCCCCATTACTATGTATGTATCTATAATTGGCAGATCCTAAGTGTCCCTTTCCACGATTTCATGATTATGGCAATCCTCTAAACGAGGCTTTCTTTTAAATGGAGATGAGGTAATATCATTAATATATTTAATTTAGTTTTAAACCACTTAAATAAAGTAGACGTCATTTTCTAGGTAGACTTGTTAGTAAATTATATATTAGAATGGTTTTATGCGTAAGCTATTGTTGGGTAATTAAATCAAGTGGTATTGGATTAGTCTCACATTATTTTAGGGAGCTAGATTAGTTTTTAAATCATGAGTATGAAGTCCAGATGACCGTATGCACGTGTTATGGATGTTAAGTATACCAGATGATAGCTTTAGTTATGCTATAATAAAATATGAGTTATCACTTTATACATTGGGTATACAAATTTTTTTTAATGTGCTAGTCAAGGTTTTAAGGTTACATCTAGGTTGTTGTCGCATTTAATATCCGTTTGAGATTTTCAAGATACCTCATTACATGTATCTTAGGGATTTCAGAATACTGAATTGCCCAAATAAGCCCAATTTGAGTTGTAAATTTTTACCCGACTAAGTTTAGGGTTTTGAAGCCTATTTAGTTTTGTTGTCACAATTTTCGCCTATAGAGTTATTTTAGGCGTTGAATCAGTTTTGACTTTAGACAGTTTCATTCCTGAATTTTTCGTCCATATATATATATATACATTGTATGTACTCTAGGTGGACCCCAATAGGTCCACGTATGTTCTGATCGTTCACATCTCACCACGTGGCAAGATCTGGTCCACGTGTGTCCATCTGCCGGCATTCACGTCCGCCAGCCCGAGTCCTATTCACCTGCCCACCAACCTAGATGCTTACCCATGTCTATGCCCGTGTTCATTTAGCAAAGCTAGCCTGACTCGATAAGGTTCAACCCATTTGACTTGAATCACCATTTTTGGACTATTTTTGATAATTCGATGCACCCTATATTAGTTGGATGTATATACACATTATTTAGCAAGTTTGTACGTTATGAATATTTTTATTTTTATTTTTTTACTTATTTATTTATTTATTCATTATTATTCATTACTTGTTATTTGTATATTTATTGATTATAATGTATGTTTATGTGATTATTTATTAACATAAATGATATATTTACTTATTAATATTAGTTTTATTCATCTTTACTAAATTTTATATTTATTTATTTAATTGTTGGCTTGCTTGTATGCTATTATTTATTTGTATTAACTATGTATTTCTGTATTGGATAACTATGATATTATTATTATTCGTGATTAATTAATATTAGCTATTTATTTTGTTGAATTATTATATATTTACTAACACGGGTATATATTAATATTTACTTGTGTTTAGTTGTGTGTTTATATAGTATAATTACAATATTATTTAATGATTAGAGTATTATTGGTTTTCACATATTTATTATTTTTATCTATATATCCATGACTTTAGCTATTTATTTATTTATTATTTGTTTATTTGTCATTTTCTTTATTATGCCTTAATTTCTGTGATGAATGTTTAGTTATAGGGTTATTTATCGATGTTTTTTTTATTATGATGCACTGATGATGTGAGCACACACTACAAATATGTATCATCTAAAGATATGAGTATTTTACTTAGCAGTAGGTATTGATGTAAGATTCGGAGTCCAAATTCACCGTAGATGTGCATAGGAGCTTAGAGTTTGAACCACAAGTTCGTTAGGACTCTTCTCTTCTTTATCAATATAATCTATTGTGGATTTTATTTTTTGATCATAGGATGTGTTAAGTGGCTATTTTGTCAGACCACACTTAACACGAGTCATTTAGATGTATTTTACTTTCAGGACTAATAACCCTCAAGGATGAATCCCTCAAATTATTTTCAAACTAAGATCCACCACAAATTGCCTTCAAGCTTATTTTATAAACCCCTTCCTACACCTATATATAATTTTATCGAGTTTTTAGTGAGATGAGAGATGGTGAAACCGACTCGCACGTACCATGAACAGGTGCACGTGCTAGTCATAGCGGGTTTTGAATTAGTGAGAGAGTTCTTCCATTCCCAAAGGATCTTAACAACTCCGTGTTTTAAGTTTCTTCACACCTAAAGAAACATGAAGGTTTATAGATACTGCTTAGTACAAAATATGTCTGATCATGTGGTTTAAAGGGTACTGAAGGCAATTGTCTAAGAGTACTCAATTTTTGTGTTCATGGCCAGGAGAAGGGAAGATTTATGATATACTGGTAGTCCTAAGGGAACACAGAAAAAAAAGAGAAAATATCGAAAGAGGCATAATATCAGTTAGTTAAGGATGCTATTTGGTTTGGAACTAGATAACTCCTTAATAGATGCCTTTATAGAGAGTTTAGTAGAAGTATATAATGCTTTTTTAAAAATGAGAGTCATTTCTCATTTACCATTTTTATATTTAATTATTTTTTTGGACTAATGATATTTGTTACTGAATTTATATATATATATATATATCTTGTGATCTTAAGTCCGCTTTGGTGGAAAGAGAGATAAACACTTGAGCTTAGCACAATTATTCTTTTTCATACTTTTATTTATATGTGATTTGTTTCCACGCTTATTTGGTAATGTATTTCATTCTCGAGACATCAAAAATGTTGATTTGATCCATAGTATTGATTAAGTTTTCCAGATTAGTAGTTTTATATATTATTCGACTTGATTATAATATTTTTTATTCGGTTCATAGGCGAATCAGAATCGGGGTGTTACAGTTACTTTGTAACATTTCTACATAGATTTGTTTTGATTGGAAATAAAATTTCTTTAACTAAATTTCAGGATAACCAAAGACAAGAAAATATTTCTCCAAATTTTATATTTCTTTCATATGATTTGGAACAACCAAATGAGGAAATAGAATAAAATTTAGAAAAACTATAATTATAATGAATGTGTCCAATATACATATATATAATATATATATATATATATATATATATATACCTTATATCTACACCTCATATAGCATATATGCTCTACACTTTTTATTTTGAGCAATTTTGTTAGTCTGACAATTAAAAAATTACATAGATATATAAAACAACAAATAATAAGAATAATTATAAAATTTCATTGCAATCTAATATTTCTATCCTTTCATCTTAATTATCAAAGTAATTATACTAAAATTAGTTTCAAAATATTTATTAGTTTGTATATCTTTTAAAAATTAAAAATAGATTATAATGATGTCAAAAAAATATAAAAATACATAGAATTAATATGGATTTGTAGAATGCACTGCCCCAGATGATGTAGCATTGCAGACTTGAACAAGGACACTGTCAACCTGATATATAGAAAGCAAAAAAGAAACCAAACAAGGACACTGATAAGGATCCAAAGCCTGTCCACTCATCCCCATGGAAGCATATGTGCCTAGAGTATTAGCCTTTCATTCGTTTCCCTGTAAATTACTATTTCACGGCCCCATATGTCTCTCTTTTGCACTGTCTCATTCCTTCTCCACACAAATATTTCCATTAACTCGATCCCCAGAATCAAATCCACAAACCCTAAAAACTTCTTCAGCAAAAAACCCTAAAAACACACTTTCTTTTTCTTTGAAACTTACCAAAAAGAAATATACATAGTTAGTTCTTTATCTTCAAACTCTAAGAATGATACTGAAACGTATGTCAGTAGCAGACTTCCTTGCCTAGCTAGTAAAAAGCTCACGCATCCCTCTCCCAAGTCCTGTCTTTCAGGAAACGAGCTAAGGTTAAGCTAAGATAGCCAAGTACGTGTCTCTGTGAGTCCATTCTCCATCTTTCTTAACACCGCAAATGGGATGTCTCCGAGGAGACAGGCTCTATAGAAGCAAAGATTGAGGTTTGTTGGGAAGGTAAAGGAGGTTAAATATGTGTGTCATATCGTTTCTTAACTAATAAACGTTGAGCTATGATATCCTGGTGGAAGGAGTGCGCATCAGTGCCATACATGTATTGTCCTTTCAACACTAAAGCTGGGACGACAAAAGGAGACGATATAGTTACATCAATCACTAAGTGAGCTGCAAATATTATTGTACCTTTGTACAACCAATATATCTCTCATGTCCGAACTCTTTGTTAATTTTTTTAATAAAGGAACTCTTTGTTAATTATATCTATATATTAAAGCAGCAACCCTAAACTAAAGATATTGCGTTGGAATGCTTACCTTAATCCAAGGGAGGAAATGAAAGGGGATCAGGAACATGTAAAGTAAAACATCTTGCCTTGGTTCCTAAAGCTAGGTTGAGGTCTCGAGAGATTTGTCTATCTATATCTACATATCCAAGACAATATTATTGGTTGAAGTCACTTTAATAATTAAATTTAAAAGCTCCTTTACTGGTTTTTAATAAAAAACAAAAAACAAAAACTAATACTGGTGAGTTTTATTTATTTCTGTATTTTTAAATAAGGTGGTAGTTATAAAGGTGAAACCAGCCAGGAAGCAATGACGGAAATTTTCAGGTTTCACCTTTGGATGATATTCTATATCTATGTACGAGAAGAAGACTAATGAAAATCCAATATTCTGGCAAATATTATACCAACGAGTTATCAGTTAACAGTTAACAGTTAACACGGCGAAGTCGAAGTTATCTGTACGTACGAGACCTGCCCATACTCTTATATATAATTCTGAAAATAAGAAAATATATAACCAGCTCTTGTGGTATGCGACAATGTTGCAACATTAACTCAATCACGAGAGAAAAGTTTCCAATAATATTTAATACGACCTATATGGTTGCATGCAACATTAACATTTTATTCTGCTAGCTAGTAAATAAATTAATTGGGTCTGCGTACTTAAATTCTCATAATTTTAAGATTAATCTTAATTAATAAAGATCATAAAGGGAAACCAAATCATTAATCCTCATAGATATCTATATATGCATAGTATCGTGAGACATGACTTGAATGATCGAATTCTTCAAGAAATAACCAACTCTAGCCTCTCTAAGATCCAAACGTCGACCCAAAATAATCAGTTTAAATACAGCTTATGATTCTCTAAATCTGTTAATCAGGAGCTATAATAATGTCCAAATGATATGTAACCGACAATACTCTCATATATATATAGATCACTGCCCTAATTAAAAAAACTATACATAAAAAACTATGCATAAATGTTAGTTCTATTATTACTACCATCCTTGTTATTTTTCCAAATAGTAATAGTCTTTTAATAGGAAATAATCTTACATACCACTTGTCTGCATGTAATATATATTTACGCGAAAAAAGTAATTAAGTGCCTTACAGTGCATTTAAAGTGTGGTTTAACGTCTAAAGCTCGAGTTAGACTTAACTAATATTTTATTCTCTTTCATTACAAGTTGACTCGAGAGTCAAATCAATCAGTCAATCACAAAATTCTTAAAAGTTATAATAGTATTTAAATATGTAGACCATATATCTATGGATATTGGCTCAAACAATTATTTAGTAGGGCTCATGAAGCACATATTATTTTTACTGAAAGTCAATCTAGATAATATAGTTTTTAGAAGTTGATAAAAGAGAACATAACTGTTAACTCGCTGAGATCATGAAAAAGAGTTGAGGGAGGGGGCAAAGAGATTATCAAATCATATCTCCAACAAGAGACAGAGAGAGAAGAAAAAAAAGAAAAAAGAAAAGAAAAGAAAAGAAAAATAGAGACTATGAAATGACTTCCTTAGTGGTAGATCAGGTTATCCAATAAATAAATGCATGTTTAGTGTTACTATAAACGAGTTAGACAAACAAACTTGCATTTACCCGTTGCAACTCCATGAAGATGTGGTAATTAAAATAAATCTCTCCACAAAAAAAGACTATGTTAATTAGAAAGACCGATCCAGAAAACAACATCGTATTTAAATCAGGATTTTTCTCTCATACCTGCATTCATATATGTGGACACTAGATATGACTTTGAAGAAAGAACATAGCTTCAAGTTAAAACAGCAAAAGTTAATGTTATTCTCACAAGCTAGTTATGTTGTATATAATCACGAGCAAATATTAACCTAAAACAATGCATGTATAACATTTTCAGGTTGTCAAAGCTAGCTAATTTCCAGAACAAAATATTGAAGTCGGGTTTGTTATGTTTCAGAACTTTTAGAAAAATATATTGGGTAAAAAGATACTAATATCAGCCAATCAATTTTTTTTTTAACTCATCTTTTTATTGTCAAATATTTCTCAAAGGAAAAAAATTGTGATAATTTTTGCAAAAACAGTACCTTGGCCATGAATTCCATGCATGAAAAGATTTATGAGGCTGCACTTACAACCTCTAGCTAGCTAGCTGCTTTACCCAACAAAAACCAGCAATCAACAAATGTTTGCCGATTTATGAAACAAGCTATCAATCTGATCTTCCATGATTTCCAATCACAGAATATAAATCACATCACAGAATAATCGTAAATACGGATCACTAAGTTAGCTACCTCTGAGCTCAGAAGCCTAGCTGAGATATAAAAACATCAAAGCCAGAAACAGTACTCTAGGAAAAAGTTTATCAAATGAAAATTAAGCTCTACAAAGAGCTAGCACCATCACCAATTACCAAAAAGCATAGTCAATCTATTGATGATCAACAATCTCCAAATGTAGACCTTATAATCAAGAGAGGCACAAAAGTTATTAGACTCATGCCTGCTACTCTGACAAACTTGCAACAAGAGCAACAAATCATGGAAACTACAAGTACTAACAGCTACAATGTAGCACACACCCAAGTCCTGTCAAGACCTGGTGTGCGGGAAGAATTGCGTACCGGCCATGAAAGCGTGGAGCGGCGCCGAGTACAGAGAACCAGAGTTGGGATCCATCATAGCGCCGGCGCTGGCAGTGGCCGGGATGGACCCGCCGGCTCCGGCGCGGTAATGCTGCTGGTCCTGCCCCTGGTCATGATCATGACCGGGGCCTTGGTCGTAGAGGATGCCTTTGAAGACATGGCCGCCAATGCTCACCGATGTCTGGTATGCGTACTGGTCGTCCGGTTCCTCCACCCCGCTTAGCCTCACACACCGGAACACCGCCGGCGAGTTCACCTCCGTCGGGAAGCTACCACCCTCCGACCCACCTGCTCCATATCAAGAACATTGGGTTAGCTGCCAATGTCGATCTCATTAATATATGAAGAGAAGAGCAAGCTTTAGCTGATAGCTAGCAAAGGTACAAATTGCTGATGGTACTGTTTGAGTGTGTCAGGGAAATCCAATACCAACAGTGCAAAGCTGAGCAAATCTCTCTGACGAGAGGTAGAAGAAGGCATCAAAGAACCACGCAAATTATTCACATCCTTTTCACTTTTGTGATCTCTGAATCAAAATCGAACAGGTACGAACTTGCTCAAAGCTTTATATGTTTTTATATACTAATACTAATGTATGTATGTATATATGTATGTCTCTCTCTCTCTATATACCTGATCCGGTGGAGGTGGGATGGGATTCTCGGGGGCGCTTGCCGGCGGCTGCAAGCTGCTGTTGGCGCTCTCGGCGGCGGGAGGTTGGGACCCATGTGCTCTTGACGTGGGTCGGACAGTCGAAGCCTCGGCTTTTGCAGCAGGTCCGGCACCGCATGTGTGCGCAGTCCTTCTTCGCTTGGTTGCCGCAGTCTTGGCAGCTCACCTCACCGCCGCCGTGCTGGATCATTGTGAGGGCTCTCGACGACGACGACGACGTCCCCGACGCCGACTCGTCGCCTCCGGCCGCGGAGTAGAACATACTACCCCGCTGCAGCTGGTCTTGATCGTGTTGGGGAGCTTGCGGCCATAGCTCGGAGCGGTTGTAGAGGAAGGTGGTGTCTGGGGGACATCGCCTGGTCTTAGTGTGAAGCCCGACATGATCCTATCAACTTCCTTCAAAAAGTGGCAATCGATTGCTGCTGCTGATCAAAACCCATGAAGATTAATCAACTGCTCGGTACTGATCTGATCGAATTAGCCTCACCATAAACCATCTCATCTACCAGCTATTAACCTATACCTATTTTTGCACTATACACGCACACACACACATATATACAGATATCAACTCTACTCGTGTAGTAACTCTTTTCTTACTTGGTCTGCAATTATCATAAATCTACGGCTATTGGGTATCTGCCATTTCCCGTTTTTAACAGCTAAACTTTACTCTCAAAGTGTGCTAGCTTCACTTACTCTGAGCTTTGATCCCCTATCTTTCGACCCTTCTCTGCAAATCTCCCGACACGGGCCTGGTTGTTGGTGACAGATCTCTCTTTTCACTTCTCTCTTTCTCCCCTTTCGACTTCAATAGGCATTGAATTCAAGGAAATACACACAGCCCTGTGCAAGCCGCCATGGCAGGGACACGAATGCTGCAAGCCCTGCACCTTGGAATTAAGACGACGCCCCAACTACCCAAGTAGTACTCCTCCTCCTCCTCCCTCTGGATCTGCTATAGCACGCTTTAACTCTTCAACCGATCGATTGGATCGGCAAAGTGCAGCAGTTTGGTCGGCCAACGTCCTCTCCAAAGGTTGACAAGTGGGAAGAGGCGGCTTTTGCCTCTGAGACCTGGCACCAATACACACCCAAAAGACTGGGTTTCAAGTTTCAAGTGGGGAGTTGACTCACTTGACTCGTTATACATCGCACAATATTCAGAATCACTCGTCAATACTGGTCCATACATGACTTAAACAAGTATAGTTAAGTAGAAGACAAATATAAGTTGGTCGACATGATTCGAAGAGGTTTGTGTTATCGTGTTGATGATAATGATGGGATGATCATGTTTGAAGATGACCTAGCTAGAGAAATTGCTGATCAAGGAGGGGATGGGCATGGGGTTCTTATGTTGATGGGGACATGTGAGGGAGTGAAGGGAGCTTGTGATTTCTGGGCATGTACAGAGGTCAATGCTCAAATAGTCACTTGATATGCATGAACCGGCGCCTCTAGCTAGTTGGGGGAGATGATTTGATGGTTATCAGAATTGCTCTTCCTCTACTGTATGTTCCTCGTATTTCTATGTTTCAAGGTTGTTATTATGAAGTATATATCGCAAAGTAATTAAGACGTAATGAACAGAACCCACTATGCTTGTAAAAAAGAAGAAGCAGCAGAAACGCATAAGCAAACAATATAAAAATGTAGTAGTAATTAGTGTAATTAAATGGGAAGGTGCATGCATATACCACCATCCTAAATACATAATACTGGGAATTCTAGCTGGGCAAAACGTAGAGAGAGATTTTATTTTAATTTTATATGTAAACCTGGTGATCAACTAAAATAATTTAATATATCTTAGAGATATAATCGATCTTAAAGATAAACTTTAATCATTTGATTATTTTTTAAATTTTTATTGTATTTTGATTGATCAATTCTCCTATTTTTTACAAAAGCCTGAATTACAACTACTAGCTCTTTTATTAACAAAAGTAGATATAGATATACGAAAATCTAATTTGTTTCATCAAGAGCAAGATTTGATATATAATCTCTTTGCTTTTCAAAATTGTATTAGTAATTGCTATTTATAATCAATTCTCCTTTAACATAAAGACATGCATGTTAAAATATTTGAGAAGTTATAAAATCTCAGTTTTTACACCCCAAATGAACCTCGATTTTCATGAATTAACTGGATGAAAAAACAAAATTAAACATATTATTGAGTCTTTCCATGTCATAGTTCAGCATTGGGATTGCAAGTGGTTGACTATTTTGAATTAAATTAAAATGAAATGACTAAATAATATGTTTACCATTAGAAAATTTGTAAAAAGATAAATTTAAACGCACTGTTTTTATTATGAAAGATTAGTAGCAAAAGCCTCTCTTGTTACCACTTTACCTATTTACAATTTTATTGATGATAATTATTTGTTTTTGAAAATAAAAATATAGTTATATTCATATATATATATATATATATATATGAATAAAAATAGTATTATTATTATATTTAATTAAAAATAAATATTATCATATTCTTTAAAAAGTTGGTTTAACATAATGTATGATGTATTTGGCACTAAACTCGTCATTCTGGTAAGAGTTTTGTATTATCAAAGAGTTGTATAATTTAAATTAAAAATTACCATTGTCAACCATTGACCGTCAATCAAAATGCTCAGAAGTCGGTTGCTGCAAACAATCAAGAATGATGTCAATGAGGTGATAAATAGTGATGGTAAATACATTCCACTGTCCTGTAACTGCACCACTTGCACACAACACTTAAGCTATACTTTTTGTTAAATTAAATGATCATAGACTAAATAACATTATTACAACGGGAGGCAAATAATGTTACAAATAACTAAGTTTAATGTTCATTACAATTTTAGACATTAGAGCATATGAATCAGCTAGGACCTGACTGCAAGTCAACCATAGTACTACAATAAGTACTGAAAATTAAATTATGAAATTGATATTCACCATTATGGATTTGTTTTATCATATTAAAAGTGACCCAGAAAATGCTGTATGTCACAGGACAATGAAAAATGCAACCTGCAAACATGAAAAATACGGAAGAAAAACAAAGCAAACATGAAATAGAAAT
The DNA here is from genome assembly GCA_033002965.1 of Piper betle. Taxonomy (NCBI): domain Eukaryota; kingdom Viridiplantae; phylum Streptophyta; class Magnoliopsida; order Piperales; family Piperaceae; genus Piper; species Piper betle. Next base: position 13,160 of record JAURVB010009976.1, on the reverse strand, counting down.
GGCTAGACATGCATGCCAGACACTTTGGTCCAGCACTCTGTGTGCATATGTGGGGCTAACCCTAAAGTACAATTACAGCACACATACACCCTTTCTCGTGACAAAATATTGTGGCCAGAAAAATGTTTGAAGAGAAAACAAAGAGAGGAAGGATCTACGTACACATATATTTTATATCCATTGCATGTATTTCAGTGGGATGGTGAAGAAACAAGAACACAGGCCTTGATACCCTAGCCAGCTGCTCACCTCGTATTCATCTCCTCGTTGGATAGCTCATTTTTCTCACCTTTACCGCCTTTATTCTCATTAGAAACCAGATCTCCAACTTGGGTTTTTAAAAAAGAAAACAAAGAATTAATCGAGAAATCAAATTCCAATTAGTTTAGTAGTTTCTGCGCCGGATGGGAAATGAAACCCCTCCGTATACGTAGCAGCTTGGGCTTCGTGCCTTCTTTTCTGCTTCCCTTGTTTCTATATACGACAGCTTTATTACTTTTGTCAGCATTTGATTTTGTTCTTAACCAAAACTTTTCTTCAAATATTGTATGCACTGCGTCCTAATGTGGAGACAACAGGTTTTATCTGATGGGTAAGCATCATAGTTCATTAATATGTAGAGTGCAATTTAAACTAGGTAAAACTATATTTCAAGTTTTTCATTCCAAAAATTCATGCTTAAAAAACCCAATAAAGATTCTAACAATCAACAAAAATAAGTACCCCTTATAAGTTGATGTCATGTATTTTCCGTTCTTTTCCCACGACCATGCTCGTTAAGAAATCAAGAGCTTTTTGAAATTAGTTTGCTGAATGATTCGCTTAAAGTTGATATTTGTAAGCATGCAATTGTACATAAAATATTTTTTTATAAAAAATCAGCCCTTAGGGCTTAAATGACAATTTCAAGGATAAAACGAAATCATATCAGCTTATTGATCCAGGCGACTGTTAGATACATGCATATATGAAGAAGAAATTAACCCATAATTTTAATTAATCCTCTTTATTAAGTACAAGATTGTGGTCATCAGTGCAGTATGAGGCTTACAAACGATGGAGTACTCATAATGGACATTTTTCTGTTCGTTCTGAACTCAACGCTAACTTCAACTTCATCTTGAGAGTCAGCAGTACTGGTCTCCCATTGACTTCGATTTGGTTGTCTTTGTTCCATGCTGAATATTTAGTTTTAACAATTGCAAGGTTAATTTTGTCTTGGAATGTAGATTAGTTGCTATCAAAATTTTCAAACTTGGGTTTTTTCAATAATTTTCTTTCATGCTTATATCTGCATCTAAAGTAGATTCGAACTGTAAAAAGATGAATCGAATTTTGAAATATTGGATTTTTGAACTTATATCTACTTTATAGTTTTAAAACTATGTTTTGACTCAAAAAACTCCATGGATGTCTCTTAACAGAATTTGTAACTGATTTGTTGAGTCTAAGTAAAAAAATTATTAAAACATATTATTTTCTCTTTTTTAATTAAATTAATATTTTAAAATAATAAAAATTATATATCAATCAACTTTTAAGTGTCAAAGAGATCATTAATATATACTAATTTGATATAACATTTTATTTATTAAATTAATAAAATAGTATAAATGTCTCAGAGACATTTTGGAGCCGACTCCAAATTGACTTTGCAGCCTACTCAGTCGAATCCGATAGCCCAAGTTCTTAAACCATGACCGTCTATTTCCGTGATCAAGTAGTACATGACCCTACCTGATCTGCTAACATGATGCACTGAGCAATGTCCTCGAACAATCGAATGAGCTGTTTATTACGTCCACAACTATGTTCATTTATTTTCATTAACCATATACGCCATCTGGGCAACAAGCTCCACACAGTAGCCATCTTCCTTGTTTCGCCTCGTGGAGTTTTCTTGGGCATAATTCACTGCATATCCAGAGACTGGTCACAAGAGTCCCAACATATCCTTAAACTAAATTATAACGCCTTGAATAAAACCAAGTTGTTATTAGTCAGTGAACTCTATTAATTACATTAACATAAACTGATCCAACGTACCCATTTGCATAAAATGAGTTATTATGATTAAGCTAGATTGTCTTTGCGTGATTTGTTGAAGTTAACCTCTTTGTATTTGCCAAACAGTTGGATTGTTGCATATCAGTGCAACAATTCTAAGTTCCTGGACATGGTAATAAGTGTGTAATGAAATGGATTTCTGATCTGGTTGTGATATCATGCATAAACCTCCTTGGTAATTAAAGAGAAAATAAATAAAAAGAAATGGAAGAAACCAGTCACATGATAAGAGGACCCGTGAGCCACTCTAGAAGCTAATCTAGCTTATTCACTTGTACATTTCTGCACATAAATATTAAGGTTTACAAAAGCTAACGTTGACATCAGTCCCTATTTTCCATAAATCCATTGAAATCTCCACATAACCCATATAATTTTTGCTCTGTAAAAAGGGTTCAAAAAAGAAAAGATGGTCTGTCTCTTCTCTCGAGCCCAGTGCCTGTCAACGTTAAAGGTTGTTCCCATTCCATAAACACTTACTATATTCATCCTCTCTCCTACTTTTGATTTATTTTTAATTTTACTTTTTACTTTCTACCCGTCATCTTTGTCCCTGTGTTCTTGCCACTCTTATCATAAATCATGGACAAGGGGTTCTAGGGTATTAAAGATGATTCAGTCTACGCTATCATTTAACATGCATAATCCATCTATGTTGTCAGAAATCCTCAATTTATACTCTTTAAAAAACTTTAATGTGTTAAAACGGATTTAACAATTTAAAATATTGAAGTTTTTAACAAAATTAATGTGAAATTGAACAATACTCAATTATTCCTCCCAAATGTCCAGCAAATACTTCAATGATTTGTGTGCCCCGTTCATCTTCTGATCTTGATCTTCTTTCGTATATTCCTTTCCATTGTAAGTTGATTCATGAATAACAGTTTATGTTAGTTCACATGGTCAACAATGAAAAAATTGAAGCTATTATCTTTAAATAATTTCATCATAAGATTTTTGTTTTCTTCTACGATATGATTGGTAAAGACTTTTTGTATATTGACCATCAAACTACTTCTTACAACAATGTTGTAAAACTTTTAATGATTTATAAATGTATTTCTAAAATTATGATTTCTTGGCCTGTTCTCATTCTACCTTTTTTAATTAGCTTAAATCAGTCAGCACTTTTAAGTGATAGGTTGATAAATAAAAATATCTCGTTGACTCGTGAACTAATGAGAAATTTTCACTACTCAACGAGGCTAAAAAGGTAGGTTTTGTATTAAAGTTGATTTGAGAAAGACCTTTGATAAAGTTCGATAGAATTTCCTATTTTTGACCCTTTGCAATTTAGGGTTCAACAATACTTGAATTAATTGGATATCTGAATGTGTTATAACTCTATTTTTTAATGTTATGATAAATGCATGCAATTTTGATTTTTTCAAAAGTAAAAGTGGTTTCCGACAAGCTTATTTTCTTTCGTCACCCCTCTTCATTCTTTGTATAGAAGCACTCTCGATTATAGTTGAATCTAAAGTAGCAAAATGCCTTATCGTTCCTCCTAAGATAAGGAATGTTCCAAATGTCTCCCACTTAATATTTGCCGATAATCTATTGATTTTCTACAATGACTCTCCTCTCTCGACACAACACATCAAATCTTCCTTGCATGACTTTGGTACCTTCTCAGGGCTAAAAATAAATATTATGAAAAGTATTATATTTTTCTCCTATGCTTGCATCCATAAAAGATATTTATGATTTATTTGACTATCATATTGAAGTGCTCCCTATTTGTTATTTGAGTCTGCCTCTTACTTGAAAGAAATTTTCTTATTCCATACGTATTCATCGTTGATAAAATTAGAGCTAAAATTCAAAAATGAAAATCATATCTACTATCTTATATCGGCCGCCTCCAACTTTTAAAATCTGTCTTCAATGACATGTCTCTCTATTAGGCCTCCGCCTTCACACTTCCAAAGCGTATTCTAAAACTCATTATTAAATTATTCTCTTTATTCTTGTAAAGAGGGAACATTAATGCCAAACATTTCCACAATGTTATATAGATGCAGATTTGTAAGCCCTTATTAGAAGGTGATCTTGGTATATGAGATATTTCTGAAGTTAATAAAACTGGACTAGTAAAGTTGTTTTGACGAGTTTTAACGAATAAAAATAATTTATGAGTAAAGTGGATTAATAGAATTTATTCACATGGTAGATCTATATGGACTTTGAGCACAAATTATAGGTCTTACGCTTAGAACAATATTATTTCCTTAAGAGGAAAAAATACTCTATGGTTTTTTCTATATAATTGGTAATCACATGAATATGTTCTCTTGACTTAACCCTTGGCTTAATCATTGCCCCTTTATCTAAAGACTCTGTGATCAGATTATTAAAAATCCCGGGAAACACCTTCTACATTGTATATCTCAACCCATTATTCAGGGCTCTCGGAATCTCACCTCTAATACTACGAGCGAGAGAAAAAACTCTTAACTTTTAAAATAAGAATACTCATTTTTTATCTCATTCGGATGATAACATAAGGTGGTGATTCTCCACTAGAAAAATTCTTTCATGAGCGATTGAAACTCATTAAGACTTCATTCTTTAAGAATGTTATGACACCCTCTTGTTTGGTCTAAACACGGAACAAATCGGCATATATTCATTATTTGGTTAGTTATGTCAAATGAGATCTTAACTTTAAATAATTTTAAAAAAATAACTATATCTCACTAACAAATATGCTCTTTGTGAGGCTTGATTAGAAGATAAGGACTATTTATTCTTTTGAGTGCTTTTATAGAAAACTAAGTATGACAGCTAATCCTTTAAACATGTCATATGCTTAATCAAGTCAACTTCTTCGATGAATAGATAAATTAATTTTTTGTCCTTTGTTTGTAAAACAAACATAAAAACCTCATCCTAAAACCCTTTTTACTACTTACTTCTCTTCTATTTAATACGAGTGAAATAAAAAAATATTTAAAAATTTTAAAATACACTATAATTTATTAACTATCTCTATTATTTTTTAAGTACAGTTTACTATGAAAGTCTTAAATTACAAATAAAAAATTATTGATTATTGTGACTTTAAAAAGATTTTTTAAAACTCTTTTTCCCTTTATATATTTTTTACCCTCAGGAGGTTTTCGAAATAATATTTTTCTTTATTGAAAAAAAAACTCCTATCACTAACAAATCCAGTCCAACAGTGGGTGCTTAAATAAGCTGCCTCACACAATAGTAAGCAATTAGTGGCGCATCTAATGCTTCCTTCTGTACAAAAAATTCAAATGGTTTATAGTGATTTCAATATCATAAATGGTGATCTTCTACAAAAAAAGAAACAGATCTTAAAGCCTTGTCTTGGAGAAGAAACGGAACGGAGAGAATTATCTATAAATGAAAATATATCCGGACGTTTCCATACTCCAATGAAAAAGCTACGCTTTACTCGTTTAGACTTTGGGTGGCTGGTTGTAGGATCCTAAGAAATCAATCATTTTAGCTCCCGGGTAAATCTAAATAAACAACATGACAATCGAATTCAGTTTTTGCGATCACTGTCAACATAACCCTGTAATCACCAGATGCTCATCCTGAGTTGACATTGTAGGGGGCGATTAAACAGTCATATACTCTAATGAATTCAATATATCAACATAATGAACATCCTGAAGCCTGATATGAAATAAAATTAAAATTTAAAACCAACCCAATCTACATGTACCATTCTACCGTGTGCCAATTGCAATGTACGAACCAAACTGAAAAAGGATACCATATTATCATTGTGACCCGTCGAAGCTTCCCTTACTCAAAAACATAGAAATGCCAAATAGCTTCTACTTCAATAGGTCAGAATTCAACCAGTCCCTGCAAAATGATGTCGAAGTAAAAAAATTAGTTCTACTACGGAAATAGGACATCACTATACAGTATCATTAGATACACAGATGCAGTAAGTCATGTGCACATACTTGCTAATGTCATCAAGATGATCATCAAAGTCAACTATTTGTTGCCACTTCTTTGTTGCAATATAATCCAACAAGACTAAGTTTGCAGATGGGTCTTTAAATGTGAGCCGAGTGCCCACATCTTCGTGTCGCCAATTCTTGGATGCATCCTTTGTGAACAGCTGCCAAAGGATAAACAAAAGCGAATTTGAAGAGAAACTAAATATAGATGTTTTCAGGATTATCTCCCTTTTCTTAACATAAAACTGGAAAACTAAAGTCCTCGAATCAAAATTTTACTCAATTCTGGAACAACTGTAATGCAAAAGGAGAAAAAATAGGGAAATAAAATCAATGTGATTTATCAGAAGCAACTTCATTAACACAATTTTACATCTTCTCAAGAATTTCCAAGTCAAGATGTAATATATACAACACAAGCCAAGAAACTTAACAAGACAAGGCTACAGGCATAAACTCTTTAATTCTACATGGTACAATCGGAAAGAATTGGTTAGCATAAAATGACAAACAAAAATTTATTTAATTATAGTTAGCATGTTTTTTGAAGACAATGAGAGAGCAAACTAAAAACTAGCATTGAGCACATGAATAATGAAGCAAGCAGTGTCTACTCAGAACAAAGGCATATTACTACTGATCAACACAGAAATTGCATTAACGCAAAGTAAAAATATTTACTTTCCAATCGTAAAATAGATCATCTAGTCAACTGCAACAGCAAAATTGGCAATCTTGCAAGAATGAGCAGATGCGAATTCCACTGCAAATAAAACCGAACAAAGAAGGGACTGCAAATGCATGTGAATTTTATTTCTTTAAGAACATTAAACACATAAGACCAGCAAATGGAACAGAGAGGAATTTTTGAAGGAACTGCCTGTCAGTTGAACACTGGATTTATGTATGCAATACATGCACTTGCACAACATCAACATCAACTTCTGAAAATTGGAAAATTCATGCGTCTCTACTTATGTGACATTTTTCCTAAGTTATTTATTGATGAACTCTTCTGCAATAGTGGAACAGGACCAGTGGATCATTGTTTAAGCCCTTCTAGGATCGAGAAGCAAGAGGAGACAAACATCATTCATCAAAGGGCGACGAGTAGAGACATAAAGTCCACAATCCCACCACAGATGCCAAAAATGGTAGACGATAAGGATGAAAAGATTAAGCATGACATGTAAAATACAAGTCACAAAATAGGTACAGAGGCAGAGACGCTACACACATAATGGTGCCACTAGGAACAGGTAAGAAATATCATCAGTTTGACATATCTGACTATTATTCATCCCACTGCAATTCCAGACTTGGAAAACTAAATTCCTGTTGTTTGACTCTTGAATGGATGATGTTTTCAATCTAGGATTTACTTTCTTCTAGCTTCCGATACACAATAGTAGCAGCAATATATCCTCTAATAAAAAAAGGCAATCACATGATTCATGAAATAAATATTCTACTTCCAATATCCGTATTCGATTCATCCAAAACCCAAGACACATAAAATAGAAGCAATTAATTTGAGTAAGCAAGAAGTAAACGTGGAAAAAACAAAATCACACAAACAGCACAGACGATCAATCACCCTAATCAACAGATTAATTTAAGGACGCACCTGCACAGCAGGACTCCCACTGCCCCCTTCCGCAAAGCCTCAACCTTCTTATTGTCCAACTACACAATCACAAATCAACAACAACAATACTTCAACCAAAACCAAAAATATAACAACTTCAAGACCCCAAACCAGAAAACAAGCAAACAAACCACTACTACTAGCACATACCAAAAGCAAGGCAGCCTGAGGGAAGTGCTGCACGATATGATCCCCAATCTTCTTCGCAACACCACCAAGCTCCGCATCATCGTACCTCTCGTTCGCCTGGTAATACCCAACAACGCCAAGCCCCTCCGCCCGGAAATACTCCTCTACCTGATTCAATAGAAAATAGGAAAAAAAAAACAACAACAAAGATCGCAACTTTCGGCCATCCCATCACCAATGGAAGCAGGGAGGTGAGGCGGAGAATGTACCTGCAGGAGGGCGATCTCGAGGGTGGGGAGGAGGGGGAGGAGGGAATGGGAGATGGGGATGGCGTCGTCGATGTGGACGATGGGGGAGCCGCCGGCAGGGGAGAGGCGGCCGACGAGGATGCCGTTGACGGAGGAGGAGGGGTGCTTGAGGGCGTGGAGAAAGAGCTTGATGTAGGCCGGCTGCCGGATCTCGTATTTCATCTCGCCGGCCATTGATCGGAGCTCGCCGCCGGCGACTTCAAAGGTTATTGGACGCCGGCGGAAGAGACGAGAATATCTTCTCTCTCTCTCTCTCCAAATATAATATAATTTAGGCTTTTACGGCATTTTAATGTGTATTTTTTAACCTATATTTAATTACAAATTAATTATAATAAATACTTTTAATATTTAATAAAATATGTTATTTATAATTTTAAAATTCAATTGCTCCGTCCTTGACGCTCTTGTAGCCTTTTGCATCTGGTCATCCGATCGTGTGGATAGCCAAGATGAAAATTTTGATTTGATTTATTATTTAAATAAATAAATTTATTCTAGAGAATACATATATAATTTTTCATGATAGGTGAGATTAAAAAAATTATTTTTTCTAAATTCACCTGAGTTAAAAAGGGTGAGCCATTAATTAATTCTGTCGTTTGTTTTGAATTAACTGAATTAAATTACCAACAGTACGGAATCGAAACTGAGTTTTTCTTAAAATTAAATTAAAAACCGATAGAAATATTCGAATCGTTGGGTTTGATAACCAAATAATCAAATTAAATGATAATTTACAAAAAAATAAATTTATTTAATTTTTTAATTAAGATTATGCCATTATTTTAATGAAAATAATCATTTAATAGGTAATTCTAAATATATAACATATTAAACAAATAAAAATTTATTATAAAACTATTATAATTTTAAGATGATTGATATAAAATATAAATTTTATAACATTTCTTTTTAAAAACTTTAATTCATTCAATTATTTCGATTCGTTTCGGTTTTGAACAGAAAGAGACATGCCATTTGGTTTGAGTATTACTTAACTAAAAATCAAACAATTTACCTCAAAACCGAATCAAATCGAAACCAAACTCAGTTGGGTGGTCGGTTTAACCTGAAGTATGCTCACCCAGTGACGATCAATAGTAAAGTTTATAATTTACGTTGTTTATAAGTTTATTGAATTTTACAACGCAAGAATCAAATGCCATGAATTCAGATTCAACACTATGCCATCCCTTAACAGATAGAGCGAGACTACAGCCTTAACCATAATCGATGAATTGACTCTCCTCAATTCTGATCATTCATATCAGTTTCTATGGCCTTTCATGATTGCAAGTTTGGAGCAGAAACTGAAGTTTGTCGATCACCTCTCCCGTTCCTGGCCTGTCGGGCTGCTTCTCGGCCAAGCATTTTACAGCCAATGCACTGCAGAGGACTCTTTTAAAGACTCTGGTGATACATTACCGTTAAGATGCATCAATGTCTGCATGAACTATCTTCTTTCTCCGACAAGACTTGCACCATGTCTCAAGATTGTGGTGGCCGGCATCAATGACAGGCCTTCCAAACAAGACCTCCAACATAACAACGCCAAAAGCATAAACGTCAGATTCGTAGGTCAATTGGCCTGTGGAAAGGTAGTGAGGTTTTGCATACCTGCAAGTGCCCATTACACGGCTGGTAAGATGAGTAACACTCTTGTCATGCAACATAGCTATTTTTTATATGCCCAGATCAGTCAACTTTGCTTCCCCGTTATGATCCACCAAAATGTTTCCGGGCTTTACATTTCCGCTTATGACTCCATTCAAGTGAAGATGGTGTGAGCCCTTCGCTGTTATCAGCCTTTGTGCCCAAGAGAGAGGACAACTGTTACTATTATCGAACAAGTGCTCGCCGAGGTTCCCGTGAGACATGTATTCGTAAGCTAGGAGCAACTCATCATTCTCGTTGCAATAGCCGCTAAGGAGACCAGGTGCCAGCAGTAATCCAGTCTTCCGTAAACATGACCTCCGTTTCGAACCCTTTTAGGTACCCTGGCGCGAGTTTGAAATCCAACTCTTAATTGCCACCAGATCTTTTCCCACCTTTCCTTTGTAGACTCTGCCGAAGCCGCCTTCTCCTATTACCTCCTTGAAACGCTCAGTGACCACCTTCATCTCCTTGTAGGAGAAGCGGCGGATAGAAAAGTTAGTCGCTCATGATCATTCGGGTGATTGGTCTCTCCCAAAAGTTCTGTTTGCTTGCAGTATGACTGCTCCCGAGAAAACAAGAGAAGCCAGCGTAGGATAATTGATGCATTTATATTGAAAATTTTCAATGAACATCATATCTTCCTTTGTCATAGTGAATGATCATATAAGAGAAATTAAAAGAAGAATTTTCAGAGGAAACAAGTACACAATCAAGTGGTACAACACTAGTTCTTTGTAGCATTTTTAGCCTACTGCTAATACTTGAATGTTCGGTTGAGCCAAAATTAAATGAGCGAGTTCTGTAAATTGTACTTCATAGAACAGTTGGGCAATTGTTGTTGGAATGTAACTTATAGGGTGCTTCCCCGGTCTGCTGCCAGCATTATGATGATCCTAGTCAAAATTTTGTGTTTTGGAAGCCAATTCTCTACTTGCCATCTCCTCGTCACCCTGTTCATTAGAACTGTGCAATTTTCCCGCTCTATCTCAGGCAATTCTTCAGTTATAACAACTGGTTTGGTCCTTTGTCGTTTGTTATTTTGGCTTACTTCTATAACTGTTTTACCATCGCCGTTCTCTTAAACCTGCCCCGAGCTGCATCCGACTACATCCTGGTTGCTTCCAAGTCAAATATTTATCCCTGCAACGGTGTTTCTCTCATCGCCCAAGATTGCAGCAGAAACCTTCAATGAATGTAAACGCTCGATTTCACCAATCGAGAGAGAGCTATGGCAGTACCCCATTTTGGCATCACAAGTCTTGGTTTCAAAACGTGAAGTGTCCTCTCCAGATGCATCAATGGCGACTTTCTCCATATTCTTTTTGCAATTAATTGTTTTGTGCCCTTCTGTAGAACAATTTGTGCAGAAACAAGGCAGCTCTTCGTATTGGATCGCCTGCCAAAATCCCTTTGAACCAACCTCAATCCACACTCAGCTTGGTAACTCTTTAAGGAGATCCACCACACACACCCTTGCAGAATCAGTTCTTGTCGAGTTTCTGGTACCATCATCCACGCCAGGCACTTTCCCCACCACTAAGGACACAATTTGATAAAGAAGATCCTCTTGGTAAAACACAACTGGCAGAGAAGGCAACGACACCCAAACCGCAGCCAACCGCAGCTCCTCATCCATGGATCGGAACATCGGCGTCCGCTTGAAGAGCTTCATCACCTGCCCATTTTAACACACCACTCGTTCGGATCACATATGCTTCATTGTCCAATTGAATGAACAAGTGGTGCTGGAATTGTTAATATTTGTTATTATGAATATTAATAATATGTAACACATTATTATACTTGAATACTAAAGGAATCTCAGAATACCAAACAAAGGTGACTGTTTTTCCATAAAAGATAAAGGGCCTCAAACTATTTATATAAATATAGATCTCATTCGTCTCGTTTAAAGATAAGCCAAGATAAAAGAAGATAAGATGTGAGAGATAAAAGAAAAAAGATACAAAGATAAGAAGATGGAAATATATTATTCACCAGTTTAATATAGAGTATTGTAAGAAAGAAATTTTGTAATCTTAATAGTATAGGTTGGGTGAATAATCTTCCTATACATCTCTATATGTTTCGACTATAATCTTTGGTTGAAGTAATAATTGTTTGTTGTTGTCTCACGGTTTTTAACTCTTCAGAAAAAAAGTGTTTTCTACAATAAATCTCTGTTTTTTATTTTATTTTATTTTATTTTTCAAACATTATTTTCCCATATGTTGTGTTTGTTGTTGTTGATCTCCAACTTTTGGGGATTTTTTTCAACAAGAACAACTACCTTAAAGATTCCACTCACCGGAAGGCATCTCCTTCACCTGCTCCAAGCTCGAACTGGCCACGGCCGCGGGGAACATCCCAACAAAGCAAAACTTGAAAATTTTGGCTCTCAGATTAATCCGATGCTCATCAAAGCGGATGGTAGACTCATTCGAACTTCTTTTAGCAGGCGATCTTGGTGGGTTCACTACAACATCAGCATGAGTCCTAGCCTTGGCGGGAATGGAACCAGTGGAGCTCTTACCATCTGGAAGCTTCGTGGTGGAGTAGAAGCCCCGGAACAGTGTGGCCGTGGCCGAACTCCGACCATTCTTGGCTGTCCTCCTTGCGGTGGGGAAACCAGTCAGATCAGCTAGCACACGATGGCCATTGATTTGATAATTATCGATGGCGGATTGTTTGGTGATGCGGCTGACTATGTTCATAACTCTTTCAATTCAAGTCTGAGGCCGGTATCCACAAAGCTAATGTGATTGACACATAAACGATTGAACATAAACACGAAGATAAAAGGATGTTGCTCTACTTGGTTTGATGTTGAGGAAGATGATAGAGTGTTTTAATTGCATGGACGTCCAACAACCATTAGGAAGTCTTCTCCACTAGAACTTGTGGAGTTCCACCGTGACCTATTCTCAATTAATTACAAAAAGATTATCTATATATATATATATATATATATATATATATATAGGGCATATAGGGCAGTGCTATGGTGCGCTGCCCGCTAAATTTGGGTTGTTGGATACTACCCCAGACCCCACCCGCCTAGTCGCCGCCCGCCTGCTACTTGGCCACGGTGGCTCGCTGGACCACCAACCCATCCCTGCCCCCCTCGGTTACCCTCCTGCTGTACACTGCATGAAAACGCAGCGCATCAGCAGCGCAATGTTCATGGGCCGTTGGATCCAAATCCGGCGGCCCAGATTAAATCCCCCTCCCGCTCGTTGAGAGTAAGATTGGCGCGCTCTGTTCCCGCCGGCGTCTTCTTGCGGTCGTCGTTCTATAAAACCACCGGCTCGCCCATCCTTGCCGACCAACTCCCTCTCGCCCATCCCTGCCCACCTGTCCCTGCCAACCACCCCTCTCGCCCATCCCCACCCC